>PVKV010008816.1:0-73982 GCA_004027835.1 Alouatta palliata
TTTTTTTTTTTTTTTTTTTTTTTTTTTTTTTTTTTTTTTTTTTTTTTTTTTTTTTTTTTTTTTTTTTTTTTTTTTTTTTTTTTTTTTTTTTTTTTTTTGAGACGGAGTTTCACTCTTGTTGCCCAGGCTGGAGTGCAATGGCGCGATCTCGGCTCACCTCAACCTCCGCCTCCTGGGTTCAAGCAATTCTCCTGCCTCAGCCTCCCGAGTAGCTGGGACTACAGGCACGTGCCACCATGCCCAGCTATTTTTTGTATTTTTAGTAGAGACAGGATTTCACCATGTTGACCAGGGATGGTCTGGATCTCTTGACCTCGTGATCCACCCGCCTCGGCCTCCCAAAGTGCAGGGATTATAGGCTGGAGCCACCGCGCCCAGCCCGTATTCTGCTGCTTTCTAAGGGCTTTGGTTTTCATTAATATATTGGGTAGAGGCAAGACATGGGATAGAGTACAAGGAAGAGCATATACTTTTTATGAGAGATGAATTTAATGGTTCTTTCAGTTACTCTTACAGGTTATCAAAGGGACACTGAGGAAAAAAAAAGTGTTGCTAACTGCATAGCGACAGCCTTCATTGGAGAAGCTGTCATCAGCAGTCTTCATTACAGCTGTAATGATAACGTGAAATGTGATATCTTAATAACTATTGCAATTGGCTATTAAAATGCAGCCTTGCACATTAAAATTACTATGCTACTCTCGCAGAATTTCTCAGGAAATATGCTGTCCCTTGACAGTTTTCTGCAGTTTAATGGTAACCTCTGACTTTTAGGAGTTCTCACCTGTTCAAAAATACTGCTTAAAAAAAAATCCACCCCTAGTCTCACTCCTTATCTATCATCTATCTGTCTATCTAATAAGGCTTTTTATTATCGATTTAGACACTTGCTGTAAAGAGACAAAGAAATCAAGAGCATAGCAGCATGATATTCTGTGTTCATTAGGCTGGAATCCTTTTATTCTGCATGTAATAGTAAATGAAGTCACAAAATAACAGTTTTTTTTCTAATGTCTACTAAAATATTGCAGGTATTTATTTTTCCCCTATATAGTGAAAGTATCCATAAAGCACCAATGTTTCAAGAAAGAGTTAAAAGAGGAGGCAAATTGAATCTGGATATAAATTGTTATATTGGGGAAGACAATACTAACAAACAATTGATATTGTATTTTGTCTTACTCTTAGACTTTAAGTATTAAATGATATATTGTGCAAAACTACCATATTAAAGCCAAATTAACTTTCAGAGCCTCCTAAAATTATGTACAATATTAAGTTATTGCAGAGAAAGCAGAATGAGTCACATATAAAAAACTAAGAGTTCAAGTTTGGAACGATGGATGGATAAAATATTTTTATACAATTTGAATACTAAGTATAAAAGAAAATTTAGATGAAACCCTTTAAGAAGTCAAATTTCACATAGATTTGATGCTGGCAAGCAAAGAATTAATAGCTTTAAATATATATCGAATTTCACAAAATAGAAGTTGGAGGCTGTTATGGACTGAATTATTTTCCTCTTAAAACTGAAGGGCTTCTGCTACATTGACAACAGAAGCCCTTCCTCCCAGAGCTTTTCGCGGGCTTTTTGAACAAAGAAGCACACTTGGAATTCCTACCTAGCCCAGCACGGGAAAGTCAGACAAAGAACTGTTAAGTTCCCAGATGGGTACGTGGATGGAGGCATGGTGCTGGGAAATTCCTGCCTTTGAAACCACGCCCCTTGTGGACTCGGTTTTCCTTAACAGAGTCTCTCAGTACCAAGGTCAAGCTTTCCAGCCTAAGAATAAATACAGCAGGAATACCAAGGCAAACCCATGCGTAGGAAACATAGGATCTTTTTCATGGATTACCTTTACTGGAACACTCCCCAGTACCATTGCTGTGTCTTTCTTAGACTGCATAGCAGTCTAGAACACATCTAGCCTATTGTCAAAGATCAATCACTCCAGAGGAAGTTTGAAAGAACTCCTCTCATTGGACAAAAACATGAACGGGGTGGGAATAACTCCAAGATCACACTGCTCTTACCTATACGGATATCCCCTCCAGATTCCCCTCCCATGGCAGGCAGCGTGGGAGCTCTCTCTCTCTTTCTCTCTCTCTCCCCTCTCTTCTTCTCTCTCTCTCTCTGCCTAATTCATCGCTCTCTGCTAAACTCTTTGGGTCCCTGATATTTATTCCAACGGTAAGCTCACCGCGCCTCCAGGGCCTCTTCCCCCATATCTCGAGCAAGAGAGGCCAAGGACCTGGGCACATCAGATCAGGGAAACTGGAAGAGTCTTTGGGACACCCCTGCAGCTCTGCTCCTCTGGGATTACATCCTTGGCGATCTTGGTGATGGACAGGGAGGGAGCTGAGCTCCTGCGCCCCACCCTGGTTGGAGTACCAATGTTTCAATGGGTTTCAGAGTGCAGCAATTGGGGTCCTTAATCAATAACACTCCTATATAGTTGGAGGCATACGAGGTGCAATGTCACAGACACCACGTATATTTTACAGTATTAGCATGTATGTTTAATAGAAAAACGTGTATAACATGATCTATAATGTCAGGCAGAGACAGAATTAAATTCTACTTTTGCCAATTTTAGTGACATTAAAGTAAGATAATTTACAGATCTGAGGCTGTTTACTCAGCTTAATAAATGTATATAACACTGTACTTACTACATGAGGAATAAATAAATAATATAAGTAAAACATCTGGCTCAGATTAGGTAAGCAAGAAAAATGCCAGGAAATCTTAGTTTTAAGATTGTTTCTATCTGTAGAATAAAGCTAAATAGTATGATCAATTGTGAAAGTGAATCTGGTACAAATATTTAATGAAATAGTGCCCTATATGCCACATGTGTATATATATATATTTTTAAATAAGGGTTTTGTATTAGAGATGTGTATTATTATCTTTCTCCACAAATAAGAATCTATTTATGAGAAAGAATTTTTACTGTAGGATAAAGAGTTAAATGACTGATGGATAAACAAGGGAATAGGTAGTAAAATGTAAAAGCATTTTGAGCCGACTCAGACATCAAATTGGTTCTTGGAAGCACAAAATTAAGTCTAAAAAAGCCTTCCTATAAGTAGCAAGTATCATGCAAATTTATCAGTAAAATCTAAATTAGGATATGCTCATAGATTATGTAGGTATCTATTCTCTTAATGCAATTTTATTTTATTGTTTAATATCAATTTTATTTACAGTCAATTACAAATGTGTAACATTTCTCATATTTACATTACAAATCAGTATATTAAATAACATAGAGAAACATATCTCCTATATTCATTTGCAGAACTTATGTCTAGATTCAGTGGAACTTATAGTAAAAGGAAATAAAGGAGACTGACCTCATCTATTACACATAATAATTACAATTAAGAAAAGATCAGGCGAAATAAAAATTGCATTGCCCGAGTACCTGAAGTATAGGAGGAATTTACCAAGAGGACTAATTCTTTCTAATGAAAAATGCTTTATTTGAATAGCAGACTGTTGATGGGAGCAAGAATGAATGTTTTAAAATGAAAGATGTCCACATTCTGAATAGAACATTTAGCAGCCTGCAGTGATTTGGTCAGTATAATTTTCAAATCATTTACCATTTAATATTGACACTTCTAAAACAATTCATGCTGAGAAAATGTCTCTGCTTTTCAAACCTAACATTAATTAAATTTTATAAACTGGAATAAAAGTTAATTATATTAATCCAATTGTTTATTGAAAATACGCTTTAATGTCTCTTGAGTTTAGTAAGCTCTTATTATATGCAATAGATTGGGTGTTTTGAATGCTGCTGTCCTAGAGATTTTACAAAGATTTTATAACTCCGGAGTTAAATGGAGAAAGTGAAAAATGTGCTGCATGTCAATAATGCTTAAAGGAAATTTTACCCCTTTCCTTGTTTGAGAAAATTATGTCATGTGCTTGCTTTAAAATTAATTTCTATCATGAGCTGCAGTATTTGTCATTTGTGAGTTATAATTTGAATAGTTTTCTGATACCTTGTTTTTCTCTTTCCTTTCCTTTCCTTCCTTCCCTTGCTTCCTTCCTTTTTCTTTTCTTTCTTTCTTTCTTTCTTTCTTTCTTTCTTTCTTTCTTTCTTTCTTTCTTTCTTTCTTTCTTTCTTTCTTTCTTTCTCTTTCTTTCTTTCTTTCTTTCTTTGTTCCTTTTTCTTTCTCTTCTTTCTCTCTTTTTTCTTTCTTGTTTCTTTCTTTCTTTTTCTTTCTTTCTCTCTCTCTTTCTTTCTTTCCTTTTTTTTCTTTCTCTTTCTCTCTTTTTTTTTCCACACCCAAGCTAGTTTATTTGCTCTCCCGTGCGCACGCAGGCCCCACGGGCTGCGATTTCTCTGCAGCTTCACTCCCGAGCCTGCCAAGCAGGTACCGCCCCGCTGGAGCACGATGATGTCGCGGTCCGTGAGTTTGTCCTTCGGAATCAGCTTCTCCAGGCATTCAAGGGTGACCACAGCCCCAGAGGGCCACAGCACAGCGCAGGGGGTGGCGTTGCTCAGGCTGTCGCGGGTCACAGCGCACACGTAGCGCTCGCTGCGTGTGATGAGCCCCACGCGGTCCACCGAGCTGTCGAGCGGCCTGAAGTGCACGGGCGTCGGGTCGGACATGTGCAGGGGCTTCCCGGACATGGGGCAGGTCACCGTGAGGGACGGCTTCTCCAGCTTGGTGGCCTTGGCTTCGGGCGTCGGCGACGGGATCCAGAGCTGGGCAGCCCTTTGTCCTTATCCTTACTTGGGGGATCCACGCTGGCCCCGGCTTGGGCATCGTCTGGGCTGGTGGCCGACAGGGCCTTGGCCGTGAAAGGGTTCAGGGGCCACCTCACGACGGCCGACTCCTTCTCCAGGAAGCCCCGCACGTGATCCTGAGAGGCCGCCCGCTGGAGCGCCTCTGCTCCTCCCGCCCGGCGCCCCGCTGCTTCTCACAGGCCTTCATCTGCCGGCGATCTCCTCCTGCTGATGCGGAATGTACTCCAGGATGGCCTCACGCCCATACAGGCAGCCATCTGGGGTGACAACAGGATCGTGGCAGGGCTGCAGGGACAGGACAGCAGTCGAAGTCCTTCACAGCATCTCGGCTCAGTCGCGTGTTCTGGGTCCCATAGCCTGAGGCCGCTGTGTCCTTGACGCTCTGGGTGTAGACAGCCCCCGCGGTGCAGTTCTTGACGTTCCGCGTCATCCTCACCAACGACTCTCCGTTCCTTGGTCGCTTCTTCAACTGTCTGTTATTTTTCTTGGAAACTAAAATAAATATTATTTCCTTTAGCAAGCTTTTGTAAATGTCTGAATTTTGATCTGTAAATATTTAACTTTGTATGAATTAATTTGTAATCTTTATTTGATAACAATTTTTAAATATTTTTCAAAGTACACCTGCTTGATTATATTTCTGGGGGAAAATCCATTAATCATATTTTTAAATCTTACATTAAAAAGACAATAAATTTGAGGAGTGTTGATATTAATGAATCCTGTTGTTATATTCCCCAGATTCTTAGATATGGTCAGTTCTGTGACTTTTTCTGAGACCAGCTACTCTGTGGATACAGCAAAAAAAAAAAAAAAAAAAAAAAAAAATTGTATGTGTATACATACACACACACATATATGGTAAAAATTGTATATATATGTATATATATATACACACACGTATATGGTAAAAAATGTAGAGAATAATATGAGATCCAAATATACATGACAAAAAGGAATAAGACTGTTACCAATATTTTAAATTGTTTCAGCAAAGATACATATTCAGTTTTTCACCTTCTTGTTGGGAGTCAGAGGTAGTTACACTTGAGAAGTGGGAAAGTCTGAGTTTCCTTATGGTATGACCTTGCCTGATCAGTCTCATGAGAGAAGCAAAACTACAAATAAATAGAAGAGTTTTGTGCTTAAGATTCAGTCTCATGAAAGCAGTCATAAACATCATGTAGACCAAGTTTGTGTTTCTCTAGCATAGAAATGGCGAGCTTTGCCAAACCTGAAGAGCTATTGGAGATCAGCTAACATTAATCAGAAATTCATCTTTTCTAAACTAACAACAAAAAAGCAGCATTGAGCATTAAAAAAACATGCTGATGTTTATTTCACACTTTTCAAAATATGATTTCTTCCAGAAGAGAATAGAGAATGGAAGGTATTTAGTGGAAAATCATTACAGGCTCACTGAGTGTCAAAGTACTGGGAGAGATTAAGATTGGCCTCAGAATTTCCCTTCTAAGAATTGACTTACAGTTGGTAATAAAAATATAAACAGACAAGTTGCTCATAACCAATAATACATTTTGTTCGTATTCCCTAAATTTACTTCCAAGGCAGTTACAATTTAACCATTTAATTTCAGGAAATATTCTTTTAGGCTTAAAATTATTCACTTGCTATGTGTCAGTTCTTAAATTGACTGAATAGAGATAATGGAAGTATTTACTTTTCTGGATTTCACTCATATGGTCAGTTTCATTTATAAAAACAAATCTTAGCAAATCAAAAAACATTGCACTGACAAGCTGTGAGCAATGACAGTAATTCCACTAATGCAGTTGCCGAGAACACTAATTATCCTAATGATGATCCAGTTGTCTGATAATCGCATCCCCCAAGGACCATATACAGTCACTCCACACAGCTGCAGAGTCCTCTCCAGGCTCATTTTGCTTTTTCCTGTCTTGGTATAAACTACAAAATATTACTTTATTAGCATAAAATAATCATCATAGCTGAACATGAGCTGAACATACAGACAGCTAAAATGCTAAACGGTAAATGAAGAGGCTTCTACATGAGGTGCCAGATCCTGTCAGTCATTTCTCCAATGCCAGAGAGAGCCATAGTTTAAACCACAAATCTCCTTTCATCTAAAATAATCATGTGGGTTTTGAAGAAGTAGGAATACTCAAGTGATTTATTTACCTAAATCAATAGAATCTTTGCTTGATAAAAAATAGTTTGAAAATATAACTGTATAGATTTGTAGGCAAATACTTTTTTTTTTTCCTCTTGAATTCTCAGGCACCAACCAAAAATGATTTTAACAAGTATATTAAATTTTAACATATAATTTTCAATGAAAATTATTTAGCTATCACTGAGGTAAGATAGTAAAGTTTATATTTGGAGAAAGAAAATTTAATGGTTATTTATTTGAAATTCGATACTTTTGTAAAAAAAAAAACTCTCTCGGTTTTTTAAATGATTAGACTTTGTCAAGAACCGTGAAGAGTTTGAGCTTCTAACTCTGCATGATAGCAAGCTAGCCTGCCATAGTTGCATGGATTCAGGCAAAAGACTAAGACTAAAGATTTCCTTTCTTTTGCACAGCAAACAGCATGAGTTCCTTGGTTCTTTCTCCTTGCCTCCTAGGTTCTATGTGGCAAATGTGGAGCTGCTCAGGTAGTTGCTGCTCTCATTGTTGATTTTTTGTACAACAGAGGAAACATTAATTTAGGAAACTTCATCTTTTAAAGGGGCTTCTAGAAAACCTACTCAATGTCTGCCCTAGAGGGAAAGATTATCTTTACAATGTTAGAGAGCAATCAAATCTGCTATCTGCCCCACATGGAGAAACTATCACTAATTTTCAAGGCTGTTTGTACAGCCTTGAAAATATTGTTCAGAAAAATGTAGCTGAGTAATATCTCTTCTCAGAAGATGTGCAGAAACATGACACTATTGAAAAAGGATCTCCCAGCAGATTTCTTGGTTCTACAACTATTCCAAACTATAACCACATAAATAATTTTCAGAAACCATCATCCTCCAATCATAATTTATTTTGGTGTTACGTATAACTTGAATGAGATAATAAAACATAGCAAATGGAAACAAGAACAGAGCAGGTATATAAATTCAATGTGTTGAAATCTTTTGTAGGTTAAAAAGGACACGTAATTAGGCAGAGAGAGGGTTCAGAAAACAACACAGGCCCCCTTGACAGGGCAGAAGAAGGAAAAGAAGGCTGACTAGAATGAGATTCAGATTGTACTGAAATTCCTGGAAACACTCCACCAAATGAATAGGGAGCCCCGGAGCCAAGACCATTACCATCTGAGTTACCAGCTCCTCTCCAGCATCCACATTGAACTCGGTCATTGACTGGGAACAATCTCAGGTTTGGCTCATATGTATTTTGGGTACTGAACATGTAGCAAGTATTGTCTCTCTATACACCAAAAGCAGATTCTCCCTTCAGAGATCAGATCAGTGTACTCATTCAGCTGCTAGAGCAGGGATAGTGCCATTTTAATAAGGCACTGTTACTTACGTGTAGGAATGTCCTGTGTTTGATAAATATTTCAAAGATATCCATGCTCCAAAGTCCCAATTAAGGATAAGTGCTTTTATGTTTTTTGATCGGGGAAGACAATATAAATCCATAGTCTCTTTTAATATAGCATGACAGTTCATAGGAAGGAACAAGATGTAGAACACACATGACTCCAGAGTTGTAGTGTAGGACAGGGGTCAGCAAAAATTTTCTTCAAAGGAATGGATAGTAAATATTTCTTGCTTGTATACCACATAATCTCTGTTGCAAATATGAAACTCTGCTTTTGTAGTGTGGAGCAGCCATCGCCAATACATAAACAAATGAGTGTGGCTCTATTCCAATAAAACTTTTTTAGAAACCTTTGGAGGGCTGGATTTTGCCTGTGAACCATATTTTTCTCGTTCTTACTAAACAATAATTTACCATGTGCGCCATAAGTGTTCCTCATCTGTACTTGATTAGTAGTAGGATTGAGCGACATCTGATAGTTTGTACTTAAGATGTACGGAAGCCAACACTGGACGTGTATGTTTTCTTTGACAAATTGTAATGTTTGCCACTGAAGTGAGAACCTTCAGGACGTCTTGTAAAGAATTCTTCTGTGCTTTAGTGTAATGGAAGAAGGCATAAAGGCTCACGCTGCAGTGGATCAAATAAGCATATGGAGGGCTGGTATGGGGATTGAGAAATAGGGACAATATAATGATTATCCCAGTATTTTCCATTTTTATCATTTCATGTGTTGAAATATGTGCCTATTTAAGGAAAAAGAACATATATTCATTTGTACTTAATTGTTCAAGAATTGAGATAGAACTAGATAATAAATTAAGTGCTTTTATGATATACAATGTATTCTTCTCTAAGAAAAGAAAAAAAAAAAGAAACAGAATGACAGAGCACCACTGATGATGCAAGTGAATATAAACTTCTGTGATTTACTTTGGGGTTTCAAAATATAGCACTGAAGATAAAAACTCGGATATAGGTAGTTTATTTTTTGATGGTAATTGCTTTTATTTGGAAGTGATCTCAAGAAGGAGGAATAAAGTAGAGTAAGAAATATAGAAGGAAAATTTGATACACATGTTGTCATTATCCAGCTCGTTATGGTACATAACACAAGTTCATTTTTTCTGGGACCATTGGCAAGTAGTTTGCCACCCAGAATTGTTCGTCTGTAGACTGTAGCTACCTCTCGCTTCTGAGATGTATTATTCTGTGGGCCCAGTGGTCTGCCACTTGGCTAAAATCTCTGTGTGAGAAAGTGAAAAGACCCACAGCTACAATGTTGCTGGAAGCAGGATGCCGTCAGCTGTTGGAGAATCAGAGCTCACGTGACCTGTCTAGAGCAGCCAAAGCTTAATCCAGAGGCATTTGAGTGTAAGTGATGTAGGGTGAAAAGGTATCTGCCTGCAGACTTGTACTTGACTACTATGTGTTCTCTGCATATTCAAGGGATTGTGTACTTTTTTTCTGTCAATTTGGGTACTGTTTATACAGCTTTTATTAGATATATAAGCAGTATCTGTACCAAAATTCTTGGTTTTCCTGAGATCCTCATGATAATAAACACATTGAGATGGGTTATCCTTTTTAAGACAGGCATTCATTAATCACCATGATAAAGAGAACAGGCAATACATTGTTCTAATATTGCAGAAATGGCTGAGCACCAGTCTTTTCATACTCTCTTTCCTGTAATACAAATACCGATTTCATGACATTCCATATGCTTACACAAATATATAATACTATTTGTGTTTAGAGAATGAAGTTAAATGAGAACAAAGATGTTAAGTATTGTTTTTGATGGTATTCCTGATATCCTTGTTAACACTTCTGTAATGTTTTCAGATTCTCATTCTGTAATTTGAGTACCTGTTTAATAGCCTTAGTTGGATTTCTCCTTTTGTCTTCTAATTGTTCGAAAATTTTTCTTATTTTCTCAGATTAGACATTATTGACTTATCCACTAAGTTTTTTTTCTCATTTTAACTCGCACAAAATAACTTCATAAAAATTTCATTATCTCCTTTTTAACTATTTCAATTAGTTTTCTCCACTCCAAATTTTTCTAATCCTAAAGTGATGATACAGTACATCAGTACCAACTAATATTAATACTAGAGAGCATATTTTAAAATACAGGGAGGACATGAGGGCCCCTGTCTCCCACATGCATGACTAAATCGACTTTTTTCTTTTACCACTCCATGAGTAGCCTGATTGTAAAATCTCACTTGGACCTAGAACAGAAGAGAGAGGATTGGCTAATGCTAGTAGTCTAGTTACTAATTACACAGAGGTGTTTATTCTGTGAACTGTATCATTTTAGAGCTGGATGATAAACATGTTTCAAATTGAATCCAAGCTCTGATTAATGAGTAGTGGTTGCCTTGCCTGTTTATTGATATCCACAAGGACAGAAAGTAGAGTAGTGGCTGCTCCTGAGCTAAATATTACACACTGTGCCCTGGATTAATTATAATCAGGCTATCAGAGAACTCACTCTCACCATGAATGAGCTGTGTCTGCTTGGCCTACTAAATCCATTCTACCTGTTTGTTTACAACATGAGGTTAGTGCTAATACCTACCTAAGGGACTACCTAGTACCTAGAGCTAATACCTATCTAAAATACCTTTTTGCGTTTTTCTTGTGATGTAATGAATAAAGGGAACTTAGTAAGTTGCTTAGCAGAATGCCTAACAAAAATTAAGAGATAAACAAACGCTAAATTGTAATGATAATAACCATAATCATGCAAATGATAAGCATCATTCACCTGTGCTCACAATTTTACATCTTGCCTTTTTTCACACAAAACATATAAAATGTTATTTTATCATAATTCTATAAATAAAGACAAATAAATATCAAAAATGTGTTTATCTTACAAAAGATCAAAAAATCAAATCTGAGAGCAGAAGTATAATCAGCTTGGTGATTTACTGCCTTTTAACCATTGTTATCAGGCTCATGTGTATCTTTATTATTGTATTAATAACAAGTTTTAGTAATATAAATAGAATTGACAAATGTTTGCTTGAAAAATATGTTTCTCAAAGCCCTGGTTGTAATTATCTGGACTAGAGAAGATTATTATAACGAATGTATTCATTAGCTTAGGAGTGGAATAGTTTTTAGAAAAAAGTTTATAGAATATTTCATTTAGAAAAAAATGGAAACAAAGTCATCTTAAACATTTAGAGAGGTAGCTATTAAGTGTGTTCCCATTCAAATTTAGCAATGTTTTGCATTGTTAGCATTGCTTGCATTTGGCTAGATTTGCCTCCCTCAAAGTAAGTAAGTAAATATGCCTGATATTTCTAAACGGGTCTTGGGAGTAAGTAAGTTAATGATATGAGCTTCTCCCGAAATTTCGGCCTTCAAGGAGACACAACATAAAATACACCATAAAACATGTACAGGCCATATGTTGTTAAAAAGGAAATCCCCAAACTCATATTGTTTTAGAATGTAGGCAAGTTCAGCAAGAACCCTTCTACACCATCAGAGGAGGACTATTCTTTGCCACAGCATTGTTATCTGCTTTGACCATGTGATTGGCTTTGGCCGGCTGTGTGTCTGCAGGAGTGATTATACGTGCACTTATGACTTCAGGAAATAAAGGAGGCAAAATAGGTCAACGAAGTGTGTGAAGTGGACAGTGACCAGGGAGGTCAGAGAATTAGTTTTCTTACATGACTCTTTCATATATAAAATCATTACTAGTCATAACTCTCTAAACTATAATGGCTCACTAGGATTGAAATTTCTTATGCACCCATTCTATGGTCTTATTTCAGAATGTCTGAAACTGAAAGTATATATAGTCATAAAAGACCAATTCCCCTAAAACCAAAAACCTATTATCATTCTACTCGATCATGTAGAATAGATACCAAAAATGTTTTCTGTTTCTGCTCTGGGCAGAATTAATTTTAATAAAATATCACTTTTCCAGTTGTTTTCATTGTAATGGGATCACCTGTTTTTAAAATGAAAGCCATCATTACTTTTAAGATCTTTAAGGATATTCGGAGTAAATGTACCTTCTTCTGAGTCACCTTTAATTTTCTACTTCCACTGAATATTTCATATTTATTATAGCTTACTTCATATGTACTAATTCTTTCTGTCACTATTTTGTTCCACTGAAACAACTCTGGATCTAGTCCTTCCAAAAAAAGAAAAATTCTAATATTCATCTCTATGGAAAGCTTTGCTTAAGATTTATGGCTTATATTCATGAGCAAGTTTTTCTTTAAATAATAGGAAAACAATGATAGATATAATAGATACCATGTGTTTGAAATTCTATGGTCATCCCAACTACAGAGTACCTCTAACTAGAAATTTTTCTTTTTGTTTTCTCAACCTGTTTTATTTGGCTTGTGTCCAGAAGTAAAAGTTTCTCTTAGCTTTGCTAATTTACTCTGGTCTGTTTTTCCCTGCGCCAAACAGAATTCTGTTCAGTTTTTCATATATCCCAAACATTATGAAGGAAATTTACAAACATTTATCTCTCTATTCATGGCCATAAAGATTTTATCTATTAGTAATCCAAAAAGAATGGCAGAAACTTTGAAATAAATGCCTTTCCTTTAGCAAGCAGCATTGTGGCTTACTTTCCCATCATACTCTGTAAGCATAAAGGGGAGCTTTATAGATCTATTTTGCCTGGTACAAAGATGTCTTTTTATTCCCTTTTTGAAAGGTTAGTTGCCCACAGGAAGGTTTTGTTTAGTTATTCATACAAAATTTTGCTTTTCTTTTCCTTGAAATTTAGATTTGCAAAGGACTTTAGTGAGATTATCTAAAATAATGCCTTTCTTTTTATCCCCAAACAGCATTATCAGGTCCTGTAGTGGATGATAAATTTCAGAACATTGAATTGTAGTTCTCTCACATGCTGACTTAAAAATATTCAAATATCTTCCATTTTATGGAGTGTTTTAATTATATTTTTAAATTTTAGCTATATGAATAAATGACCTCTAGGTCTCTAAAGCTAAAAGCAAGAAAAAATTAAGCACAATCCAATTTTTTTCTGGTGTTGTAAAAAATGATTCAAATCCCATATAATTTTCAGGAGAAAAACAATGGATAGGTATGTAAAGTACATGCAAAATAGTTGCAAAAGAGAAAAAATGTGGATGTACAGTGTAAAATAACAGTGAAAATTGATAGAGATATAAATAAGCAGTATTCAGAAATGATGTGAGTTGATTGGCAAAGATATATTGCAGCAGGATTAGTCACAGATGCAAACAATTTACAGGATAATTAAAAATACTCCTTGGCATATTGACTGACCATTAAAAACTAAATTCATTTTAATAAATCTATAATTACAAAACAGGGCTATGATGGATCTGTTTGTGAGCCTCTCTCTCTTTGATCTCCTCACACATGTACACGTGTCCTTCACAGATAAAAAAGCACAAAGGCGCTTCTACTTTTAGAGGTTTCTTGTTGATTATGCTGTTGTTGTTTTTATTGTTGATGTCCTCGTCATTATGATAAGATTTGGAGGTAATATGAGTTTGTTAGCGAATTGACCAACATTTTAAAAAACAAGTGAAGGTCCCTGAATTTGTTAATAGGCCATTTAAAACTAGTATTAACTTAATATTTTTGCATGAAATATTTTAGATGATATAGAAATTTGACAAAATTTAGCAAAATGCGACTGTTTTAAAATCCTAACCGTCTAATTTGTTGGTTGGTATTTCTAGTAGCTTAAAAATGAATCAGGTCACAATGAGAATTTCCCTATTTTAAGATCTAGAATTTAGCATAGAATATTCACCAGGAGACAAGGCACTCCTTCTATATTTTTTATTGTCATCCTATTTTATGAAATTTAAAAACTTAGTTGACCAGTTAACTATAGGATAAAGCTAATACAGTAGTCCACCATTATCTGAGGTTTCACTTTCTTCGGTTCCAGTTAGCCACTGTCAACTAGAGTCTGAAAATAATAAAATAAAAACTTTCAGAAGTAAACAGTTCATAAGTTTGAAATTGCACGTTGTTATCAGTAGCATGATCAAACATTGCATCATCGTGCTCTGTCCTGCCAGGAGCTTGAATCATTTATTATTCTAGGACATCCATGCTGTATAGGCTACCTGCCTGTTTTAGCAACTTAGAAACCATCTGTTATTAGACTGACATGAAATTGCAGTGCTTGAGTTCAAGTAATCTTTATTTTACTTAATACTAGCCTGTAAGCTCAAGAATATTGATGCTGGCATATTGATACAATTGATACAATTGTTCTATTTTATTATTTATTGTTGTTAACCTCTTACTGTGCCTAATTGATAAATTCAACTGTATTATAAGTAGGTATTCATGTAAAAATATATAGTGTACATACGGCTCAGTACTAACTGCTGTTACTTTTTTTTTTTTTGTTAACTTTTATTTTAAGCTCAGGGGTACATGTGCAGGATGTGCAGGTTTGTTACAGAGGTAAACATGTGTCATGGTGGTTAGCTGCACAGATCATCTCATCTCCGAGGTATTAACCTCGGCATCCCTTAGCTATTCTTCCTGATCCTTTCCCTCCTTCCGCACTGCTGACAGGCCCCAATGTATGCTTCCCCCCACAATGTGTCCATGTGCTCTCATCATTCAATTATCACTTATAAGTGAGAATATGAGGTGTTTGGTTTCTGTTCCTGTGTTATTTTGCTGAAGATGGCTTCCAATTCCATCCATGTCCGTGCAAAGGACACAGTCTTTTTCCTTTTTATGTTTGCATAGTTTTCTATGGTGTATCTGCTGCTTCATCCACCCCCTGGGGATCATGAACTGTATCTCCTGCGGATAAGAGGAGACTATATTATACTACATGTCCAGTGTAATATTCCATTTTACTCAATTTCCAATTCTTCACAAAAACATGAATTTGTTGAATTGAAGTATGAGGAAAAGATTAAGGTTCATTTAACTGAAAAAATTTTGACAATGACTTCAGAAGTTAATATTAGAACGCATTTGAGGAACATTTAAATATGGGAAACATCCAAATTAATATAATTTACGGTTGATAATATTGTCAATTATCTGAAACCATCAATATAATTCACACTTTTATTTATCTAAGAGTCTCCCATTTTTTAATCTAAATCTGTACAATGTGTCAATGTGTATTTCCTGAATACAAAATATAGACTAGGTCTTATTATACCATTCTTGATGCTCAGAAATATGTGTGCACATTTAAATACTCAGTTGACATATTTTGAGAGCAGAATTATATTAGGAGAGACATTGGGAAAACTACTAACAGAATACAGATACAAAAATTCATTATGTTTTTCAGTAGAGAGTTTCTTTCAGAGGTAGATAATTAAGTTAGTATATAAATTTTTAAAGATGCTTTTAGATAAATTTCATATTTTGATCTAGGTTCTTATGAGTTGTAATTTATAATTAAAAAGTTAATCACAAATAATAATTTTAAAATTATGTGATAAATAAATTTATTTTCATGTCAAACTTCTTAAATATTGATGAAGATACTGATGACTGGATGACAAAACAAGAATATTCGTAATAAGGAGGCCATGACTCAGGAACAAACACTGTCTGTGCTTGGTGTATACTGTTTTCATTTCTAAATAATTTTAAATCTGAAAACTGTTTTTTTTTGATATTTAAGAAATTACTGATGCTTACATGCTATTAAGGTGTAGTAATAAAAAATTTAGAGTACTCATTCAGTATTATATTAGATAAGAAGAATGCAACAAATTGAAAAGATAACACTTTTGCTCAAAGTGATTGCACTAAATTATAAGACAGCAAACATGCAAAAAAGACTTTGAACTGGCTTAGGAAGTGTTTTGAAAAACACATTAATAAAACATTCCTGCTGGTAAAATTTTTGAACAAAAACATATTTTGGCTGGAAGGACTTTTTATATCCACTGAAAATATATTATAACCATGATCCTAATTAGAAACCGTATATGTTGGGTATAAAAACTCTTAATTATAGGCATTTGGTTGTTCAATGCAAAATTTTAGAACTTTATAGCTGGAAGAAATCTTAGCAACCTTTTGAAAAACATGTATATTCATATCAGTATTATTAAACAGAAAGCCTCAAGTAGGGCAAATCTATTCAAGAGCTTTCTTCCCTCACCCTCTCTTTATAACAATCCAACTGTGTTAAATCATGCAAAGAGAAAACGAACAAATAATCCACTCCAAGGCTGGAAATCAATGTTGCAGAATACCTGAGAGATAGAGGCCACTCATCAGCAAGCCCAACCAGGCATTAAGAAATTAATGCTGAATAACCAAGAGGATAGGACCCTGCTGTGGTTGTTTGGTTCAGCGCTTCATGGGGTTTGGCTCACACAGAGCACATATACTTCAGAAATGTGAGGTTGATGATGCTTTTTTACTTAGTCTTCGTTCTGTCTTTGAAGCAGTAATTGGTTGTTGAAATGAGTTTCTCACAATACACTTAGAATTTAATATCCCAAAGTGTAGGCTAGAAAGGACCGGCTGTTATTTTTGCTTTACAATTGGTGGCTTAGTTTGCATTGCTGGCATATAAAGCACTCGTCTGGAAAAACAGAAAATTCTGGAAATGGAACAAAGAATTATAATTCCCTAGAACACTTTTGGAGTGGGAGCAAGAGGGATCTAAAACTTGAAACTTGAAAAGGGTTAAAGCAGACAGTGTATCTGAAAGCGCTCAGAAGATTTCTTTAATTCTCACTCCAGAACATCCCTTTTGTTTTGATTGAGCTGAAAGTCCCAGCTGGGAAGAAGCAGGGCATCAACTCAAAAGAAACCACAGCTCTATTTATTTTTCAATCATCACACAAATGCATTTGGATTTCTTCTGATTATGAGCATCCGTCCACAGAATGTAGAAATATATTTAACAAGGTGTTTCACCATGTAGGTACTTAAAAAGGAATCCAAACCTACTAATATTTGCAAATTGTGTGTGCGTACCTATTTCAGCCTGCCTAACTAAACTAAATCACTACGTGTTATGCAAATTAATTGTACAGATCACAAAATGAATGAAAGTAATCTGCATTTTTTTCTGAAATGCTAAAAGAATAGTAATACATAAATCCTGGTCAATGTATAGCCTTTGTTCTTTGTCATAAATTTTTATGTTGTCTACTCATACATGGTTTCAAAAATGGCAACAACGGTAAATAATCAATTGTGATGAAGTTTTAGTTATCCAATACAGAAAAGTATAGACAGAATAATTTTATTTTTATTGTTTTAGGATGTTAAAATGTTAATTTGGATTAATAGTCAAAATGATTGATTATGGATGCTATTTAAATTGTGCCCAAATATTAATCGAATACTTTTCAAATATACTGTCCTCTTTGGTGGTAGAAACACACATAAAAATGCTTCTGTCTCAAAATCTTTGCTTTTATGATCCTTGCCTAGAATTCTTTTCTCCAATATGCACACAGATTTCTCACTTACCTCCTTCAAGTCTTTACCAAGACACTACTTAGAACTTCATATGTTGTGACCTGCACAACTGAGGAAGCATCAGTCACTTACAATGTGAATGACAGCATTTATGTTGCAATCGCTGTGCAGTTGTGTGAAGCTGCAACTCATGTTTCATGTAACTCCCCTATGAATGAGGCCTTCCCTGACCTATTTAAAATTGAAACTCCTTTCCGATATTGCATTTCCCCTTCCATTCTTAGAACATATTTCCATAGCATATACAGCATGTTTTCCTTAAGAGTTTTGTTTGGCTCCACTTTTACAGAATAAACTCTATCTGGGATGTGTTTCTAGCATTTAGAACAATGGTAATCAGTTCAATAAGTATTTGCTGAATGAGTATAAAGGTTTTGTCATATATTATATTGAGCATTTAATTGCGAGAGAGGGGATAGGGAAGAAGAGAGTCCAATCAAGAACGAACTGCCATTCACAATTGCTACAAAGAGAATAAAATACCTAGGAATACAACTAACAAGGAACATGAAGGACCTCTTCAAGGAGAACTACAAACCACTGCTCAAGGAAATAAGAGAGGACACAAACAGTTGGAAAAACATTCCATGCTCATGGTTAGGAAGAATCAATATTGTGAAAATAGCCATACTGCCCAAAGTAATTTATAGATTCAATGCTATCCCCTTCAAGCTACCATTGATCTTCTTCACAGAACTGGATAAAAATACCTTAAACATCATATGGAACCAAAAAAGAGCCTACATAGCCAAGACAATTCTAAGCAAAAAGAACAAAGCTGGAGGCATCACGCCACCTGACTTTAAACTATACTACAAGACTGATGGAGTAGAACAGAGGCCTCAGAATTAACACCACACACCGACAACCATCTGATCTTTGACAAACCAAAAAAAAAAAAAAAAAAAAGCAATAGGGAAAGGATTCCCTATTTAATAATTGGTGTTGGAAAAACTAGCTAACCATGTACAGAAAGCTGAAACTGGACCCATTCATTATACAAAAATTAACTCCAGGTGAATTAAAGATTTGATTAAAGACCTAATACCGTAAAAACTCTGGAAGAAAACATAGGCAATACCATTCAGGACATAGGCATAGGCAAGGACTTGAATTAAGTATTTCTACCCATGTAACTCCACTTGGTACAATTTATCTTTGACACCACCACAAATTTCCCATCCAGTTTTCTTCTTCTTTATTTTTCCTCTTTCATATCATATAGAATCTTCCTATATATTATATAATTTGTTTATAGTATTTATTGTTTATTGCTTGTCTATCCCCTGCTAAAATGCAAGCTTTGGAAAGACAGCACCTTTAGCTGCTTTTTATTTTTTCCACATGGACGCATCTCAGATATTAGAGGAGTATCTGGAAGAGAGTTAGCAGTTAGCATATATTATAGTTCAATTATTCTTGTTGGTTTGTAATTTAGACTTTGAGGTACATTTTAGTTTTAATAAAGCTGGATTTATTTCTTATCTTTCCATGATATTATTGTTTTCATTTGTTTTTTTTTTTATATACTTTTTATTGCATTTTAGGTTTTGGGGTACATGTGAAGAACATGAGTTGGGGAGGGATAGCATGGGGAGAAATACCAGATATAGGTGATGGGGAGGAAGGCAGCAAATCACACTGCCATGTATTGTTTTCATTTGATTTCAGTGAAAAGAGTTGATAAGAAATAATTTTATAGGTTCAGGGTATCTTATTTGAAATAATTGGGACCAGAAGTATTTCAGATTTTGTATTCTTTCAAATTTTGGAATATTTGCATTTACTTACTGTATGAGCATCCTCAACCCAAAAATCTGAAAACTGAAACACCTCAATTAGCATTTCCCTTAAGAATCATGACAGTACTCAGAAAGTTTTAGATTTTAGAACATGTTAAATTTTGAATTTTTGGATATGGGATGTTCAAAATTCAACATATATTTATTGCAAAAGCTGCCATTGAATTTTTAACTTATTAAGTTTTCAAATTAAAATATATATGTGCAATGTTCCTTAAACTTACTTATTACTTATTCATTAAGCAAGAGTTATTGTTTAACCTATGTAACAGTACTTGTACTAAATAAATACAAGTTTTGTCATTATTCCTCGAAAGTTTCCATAAGATGTGACTAGGAGTTAGAGTGCTATTTATTTCTCCTCTGACTGAATCTATACAACTGAATATGCAAGATAATCAAGAGTTTTTCAAATATTTTTGGAGTGATGACTTTTTATTCCTACTCCATATCCTTCATCAATAAACCAACAGTCAGGCCAAGAGTGTCCAAGAAATCCTAGTAGCAATGCTAAAAGCATAAAATTAAGACAAGATGTTACCCCCAAAATACAGCTTCCCTTCAGCTACAGAAATAAGTACGCTTTAGTTCTGTATAAAAGCCTTTTATTCTCATTAGTGATATACACACATAGAATGTTTCAGTCATTGTAGTGTTAAAATCTGTTATCAACTGAGGAAATACCTTTTCAAAATTAAATATTATTTGGAGCTACTAAACTAATGTAATCAGGGACATACTTTTGTATGCCTTGCATTCTGGGATTCACATCTTTCCAGACAGGAAGCATCAAGTTTTTCATGACGTACCTGACATTTTCTTTCCAAGGCACTAATGTAAGAATCACAGACTTCTGTTTATGAATCTATGTTGCCACCTGTTACCTCAAAAAATATTTAGTTTAGCTAAAAGATTATGAAGCAATACTTTGTTTCAGGGGCTATATGGCCATCAATATATGGATATGCATACGTATTATATGGGCCATATTGCCCTTGAAGCAAAGTATTGCTTCTCAATCTTATTTTCTGTAATTTTTCAAGACCCAATTGCAAGTATACCTTTGTTTTTAACCCAGCTTCTCAATACTCCTTGAACATGGCATCCTGTATTGCTCTATACCCCTTTGAAAGCCTGTTACCTCTGACTGGTAATACCTGCGACTCCTTAAAGATATTATTTAAATATCAATTTATCTTCTCCAAGTCACTGTCAGTCCTGTATCCTTTTTCCAAATTTATCTGAGAATACTGCTTCTACTAATTGTTAAATTTCATTATAATTAAATGTGCAGATACATAACTTTTTGAGTCAAATTTTTGAGGGTAGGGGACATGTGCATTATTTTTAAGCTCTCAATGCAAAAAACTGTATTTCTAGTATCTGAAATTCATGCCTTGCCCAAGGAAAACACTTCAAAAATTATTTCTTGGATGACAAAAATGAATAAAGTTAATTATGTCTGTTCATTATTTATTTGGATTATAGTAGGTCATTTAGAGTATATAAAGTTATAAATTATCTCATAAGATTTATTTCTATAAATGCAGTATAAACATACCTCACATATATTGTAGGTTTCATTAGAGGCAGCCACAATAAAGCAAATATTGCCAAAAACAAAAAAGTAAGTCACACTAATATTTTGGTTTCCTGGTGTATATAAAAGTTATGTTTGCATTATATTGTAGACTCTTAAGTGTGTAGTAACATTATGTCTCAAAAACAAGGTACATACTATAATTAGATTACTATAAAGTGCTAACAACTGTATTAGTTCGTTCTTATACTGATAATGAAGACATACAGGATACTGGTAATTTATAAAGGAAAGAGGCTTAATTGACTCCCAGTTTGGCATGGCTAGGGAGGCTTCAAGAAACTTACAATCATTGCGGAAATGGAAACAAACATGTCCTTCTTCCCGTGGTGGCAGCATGGAGAAGAGCAGAGTGTAGTGGGAAAAGACCATTATAAAAACCATCAGGTCTTATGAGAACTCACTCCCTCTCATGAGAACAACATGGAGGAAACCATCCCTGTGATTTAATTACCTCACACTGAATCTCTCCACAACAAGTGAGAATTATGGGAACCACAGTTCAAGATGTAATTTTGGTGGGGACACAGCCAAACCATATCATTCTGCCCTGGCCCCCTCCAAATCTCACGTCCTCACAATTCAAAACACAATCATGCCCTGCCAACAGTCCCTCAAAATCTTAACTAATTCCAGCCTTAAATTAAAAGTCCAATATCAAAGCATCCTCTGAGACAACGCAAGTTCCTTCCACCTGTGAACGTGTAAAATCAAAAGCAAGTTATTTACTTCCTAGATAGAGTGAATGTACAGACATAAGATAAATACACCTATTCTAAATGCGAGAAATTGGCCAAAACAAAGGGGCTACAGGCTCCATGCAAGTTTGAAATCCACTAGGGTAGTCATTACATGCTAAAATTCCAATATCATCTCCTTTGACTCCATGTCTTACAGCTAGGTCACGCTGATATAAGAGGTGGGCTCCCATGAATTTGGGCAGCTCCAACCCTGTGACTTTACAGGGTACAGCCCCCTTCATGGCTGCTTTCACTGTTGGTGTTGAGTGTCTGCAGCTTTTTCAGGTGCACAGTGCAAGCTGTCAGCAGATCTACCATTCCAGGGTCTGCAGGATGGTGGCCCTCTTCTCACAGCTTTACTAGGCAGTGCTCCAGTGCAGACTCTGTGTGAGGACTCCAACCCCTCTTTTTCCTTCTGAACTGCCTTAACAGAGGCTCTCAGTGAGTGTTCCACCCCTGTAGCATACCTAGATTTCAGAGGATGTGTGGATATCCAGGCATTTCCATACATCATCTAAAATCTAAGCACAGGTTCTCAAACCTCCATTTTTGTCTTCTGAGCACCTGCAGGACCGACACCTCATGGAAGCATTCAGACCTTTGGGGCTTGCACCTTCTAAAGCCATGGCCTGACCTGTACATTGGTGCCTTTTAGCCATGGCTGGAGCATCTGGGACACAGGGCACCAAGTCCTGTACAGTGTACACAGACTATACACTGCAGGGGGATCCTAGATCAAGTCAATGAAATCATGTTTTCCTCTTAAGCCTCTGGGACTGTAATGGGGGGACTGTTGTGAAGGTCTCTGACATGCCCTAGAGACACTTTCCCCACTGTTTCAGTGATTCACATTTGGAGACATGTTACTTATGCAATTTGTGCAGCTGGCTTGTATTTCTCCTCAGAAAATGAGTTTTTCTTTTCTACCACATCTTCAGGCTGCAAATATTCCAAACTATTATGCTCTGTCACTTCTTGAATGCTTTGCTGCTTATAAATTTCTTCTACCAGATACCCTAAACCATCTCACTCAAGTTCAAAGTTCCACAGATATTTAGGGCATAGGCAAAATATTGCCAGTCTCTTTGCTAAAGTGTAATAAGAGTCACCTTTGCTCCATTTCCTAACAAGTTACTCATCTCCATCTGGGACCTCCTCCACATTTTACCAAAATCAGCATTTTGGTCAAAGCCATTCAACAAGTCTCTAGGACATTTGAAACTTTCCCACATCTTCCTGTCTTCTGAACCCTCCAAGTCTCTAGGAAGTTCCAAACTTTTCTTTGTTTTTTTCTTTCTTTTTTGTCTTTTGGAGCCCTCTAAACCATTACAACCTCTGCCTGTTACTCAGTTCCAAAGTTGCTTTCACATTTTTGGATATCTTTACAGCAGCACCCCTCTCTCCATAGTACCAATTTACTGTATTAGTCCTTTCTCACACTGCTAATAAAGACATACACAAGACTGGGTAATTTATAAAGAAAAGCTGTTTAACCGAGTCGCAATTAAAATATATAAGAGGGGAGGCATGGCTTGGGAGGTCTCAGGAAACTTAGAATTATGGCTAAGAGGAAGCAAACACATCTTCCTTCACATGACAGCAGCAAGGAGAAGTACAGAGTGAAGAATGGGATGTGGGGGAAGCCCCTTATAAAACCATCACATCTCATGAGACTGTAGTCACTATCACAAGAAGAATATGGAGATAACTGCTCCCATGAGTCAATTACATCCCCTCATGTCCCTTTCACATCATGTGGGAATTATGGGAACTACAGTTCAAGACATTATTTAGTGCTCATCAAGGATAGACTAGATAAGTAAAATGTGGCATATATACACCATAGACTACTACGCAGCCATAAAAAAATGAGTTCATATCCTTTGCGGGAACATGGATGAAGCTGGAAACCATCATTCTCAGCAAACTAACACAGGAACAGAAAACAAAATACTGCATGTTCTTACTCCTAAGTGGGAGTTGAACAATGAGAACACAAGGACACAGGGAGGAGAAGATCACATACCGCAGCCTTTTGAGGGTGGGAGGAAACGAGGGTGGGAGGAAACGAGAGTGAGAGCATAAGAACAAGTACCATGCAGGGCTTAAAACCTAGATAATGGGTTGATGGGTGCAGCAAACCACCATGGCACATGTGCATTTATGTAACAAACCTGTATGTTCTGCACATGTATACCAGAAATTAAAGTAAAAAATATAGATGTAGATATAGATATATATATATAGATATGATATGATTTGTGGGGCAGCACAGCAAAACCATATCAACAACCATCTGAGCCTTCAGTAAATTGCAACATATTTTTGGTTAGGAGTTTTTCTTCAGTGTTGATGACTGGCAATTCACCAGGGTGGGATTACTGAAGGTTGAAGTAGCTGTGGTAATTGATAAAATAACACAATAATGGAGTTTGCTGCATTAATTGACTCTTATTTTATGAAATATTTCTCTGGGAATCTGTTGGTATTTAACAGTATGTTACACAAAGTAGAATATCTTCCAAAACTGGAGTCAGTACTCCCATACCTCGTCACTTGTTTGATCAATTAAGTGTATGCAATATTTTAAATCTTTAGTTGTTACTTTAGCAATGTTCACAACATCCTCAGTAGAAATAGATTCCATCTCAAGAAACCACTTTCTTTGCTCTGCTCATACAGTAGAGGCGACTTCTTATCCATTAGTTTTGTCATAAAATAGAAAATCAGTGACATATTCGCTTTCCACATTTGACTCCAGGTACCCTGCTATTCCCACCGCATCTGCAGTTTTCCTCTGTAGAAGTCTTGAACCCCACGATACTTTTCATAAGTGCTGAAATCAACTTCTTTCAAATTGCTGTTAATGCTGATATTACCTCCTCCCATTAATCATCAATATCCTTAATAGAATCTAGAATGGTAAATCCTTTCCAGAGGTTTTCAATTTACCTTTCCCACCAGAGGAATAACTGTCTATGGCAGCTATAGTCTAATAAAATCTATTTCTTAAATAATACAATTTTGAATTCAATATTATTTCTTGATCTGGAAAAGATCAAGTGCAAAACAGATGTTGTCTTAGCAGGCCTGAAAATAACATTATTCTCTTTGTATATTTCTGTCAAAGCTGCAAGGTAACCGGGAGCATTTTCAATGAGCAGTAATATTTTGAAAGGAATCTTTTTTTTTTTTTTTTACTGAGCAGTAGTTCTCAACAGTGGGCTTAAACTAAGTAAACTGTGCTGTAAACAGATGTGCTGTCATCCAGGCTTTATTGTACTGTTTATAGAGCACAGGCAGCATAGATTCAGAATAATTCGTAAGAGGCTTGCAATCCTTAAAATGGCAATGAGTATTGGCTTCGGCATCAAGTTACCAGCTGCATTAGCCCCTACCAAGAGAGTCAGTCTGTTTCTGGCATCTACGTCCCATAGAAGGCTGCTTCATGAACCACACTGAAAAGTTTTAGTTTAGTGTAGTCACTTTCATAAACTAGGAAAATATTCTGGGTAACTTGCTGCAATGCTTACTGCTTCACCTTGTACATTTATTTTATGGAGATGGCTTCTTTTTTAAAAATTTATGAACCAACCTCTGCCAGCTTCCAACTTTTCTTCTTCAGCTTTCTCATCTCTCAGCTTTCATGGAATTAAAGAGAGTTAGTGCCTTGCTCATGATAAGGCTTTGGCTGAAGAGGATTTTGCATCTTGTTTGATCTCCTATAGAGACCACTAAAACTTTCTTCATATCAGCAATAAGGTTGTTTCATTTACTTTTCATTCACTTTTTGTTAGAGTAACACTTTTAATTTCCTTCAAGAATTATTATTATTTTTTTGCAGTCACAATGGGCTGTTTAGCTCAAGAGAGCTAAGTTTTGACCTGTCTCGAGTTTTGACCTGTCTTTATCACTAAGCTTAACAATTTCTACCTTTTAATTTAAAATGAGAGACAGACCCGTGACTCTTCTTTCCACTTGAACACTTAGAGGCCATTGTGGGACTATCAGCTGGCCTAATTTCAGTATTGCTGTGTCTCAGTGGGTAGGAAGGCCTGAGGGCAGAAAGAGAGACTGGGAAATGGTCAGCCGGTTGAGAAGCCAGAACATGCACATTTATTAAGTTTGCCACTTTATATGAGCATAGTTTTTGGCACCACAAACTAATCACAATAGCAACAAAAGATCACTTAAAATAGATCATCATAGCAGATATAATAATAATGAAAAAGTTTGAAATATTACAAGAATTACCAACACGTGAAACACAGAAACCAAGTGAACACATGGTGTTGGAAAATGGTGCCAACAGGCTTCTTGAGGCAAGGTTGCCACACATCTTCAATTTAAAAACAAAAACAACAAACAAAAACACAGTATCAGTGAAGTACAACCAAGTGGAACATGGGCACCTGTACATAACGTTATATTTCCAACTAAGCTTTTGTAGTTACCCAGCATCAGGAAAAAGGTAAGAATAACGTTAATTTGTCATAATCTCATTTTATTTTTTGAACATTTTTGGCTCTAAAAGGGTTGTTACGCTACTTTTTAAATTATACCTACTTGTGAATTGCTAAATGACTTGAATACGCAGGGGCAAAACATTCTTGATTAATTAGTATTGCTCCTTCTTAGGAGCAATGCTTTTCCTTATGGGAAAGCATCTAATGGATACTAATTACAAGTTTTTTTCAGTCCTCTATGTGGAATGTAAGCAACAGATGCTATCTACAAGTATCATCACAAGTTTGACAACATGATAAGGTTTGCTGACATAGAAACAACTCACAAATGTATGCCATAAAAATTTTAAGAGTAATTAATCCTAACATGAGTCACATCTTATTATTTTGGCTACTCATTAATTCATTTTTAAAACATTAAAGATAAACTACAGCATTGTGATTATGGACTCTGAATAGCACTGCAGATAAAATACTTATTCCTTTACAATACTTGGGACGACTTATTCTAAGAAGTACTGGCTTATTCTTACCTTTTATATGAACTTCAAGTTAACTAACATCCTATAATTTTCATTTGCTAAGTGTGACTACCCTAATTTTGGAGTCAGAAGGCTTGCTTCAAATCTTAGCTCTATAGTTGATAGTCTATGTAAACTTGAGCACATTACTTAAATTCTGTACCTCAGCTCTCTCACTTATAAATTTGGCTGGTAATAGTGTCTATCTCATTGGTAGATTGAACATGCTGACATATGAGTGTGGTTAAATATGTACTATACTGTGAGAAATATCTGACTCAGATTAAGCATTATTCAAGTGTGAACTAAGGTATTTTCCAGTTTTTTTGTGTGATAATGCTGTGTATCAAACAACCCAAAATTCAAATTTCTTGATCACTGGCCTGTGAGTAGCTTAAATCCCCTTTAGAATGGGGCAGACATTCTCATATGAAGGATGTGTCAAGGAAAGAATGAATATGTGATGGAAACACTATCGACCACAGTGATTTTAATGTTAAGAATATACAATTTCTACCGAAAATTTAGCAGTGAACGAAGCAAAGCTCTGTGTTTAAAAGTGCTTACATGTTGGTGCAGAGGAAATACACAACAAGCAACAAAAATATATCAGATAAGTGTTACATGAGGAAAGAATTAAAAAACACCATGAATAGAGAATGTTTCCAACTTGCAGATTCTAAAGAAAGAATAAAATATTAAGGGATACAAGAAAGATATATCAAGACAAGAAACAAATTAGAACAATAACGAGGTAAACAAGAAATATTAAAATGTATGTGAATTTATAAAGCTTAACTAAAATTACTATTAGAGATCTAAGCATATGCTTGATATTTGAAGAACAATCAAAGAAGAAAGTCAAACTTAAAAG
The DNA here is from genome assembly GCA_004027835.1 of Alouatta palliata. Lineage (NCBI taxonomy): Eukaryota > Metazoa > Chordata > Mammalia > Primates > Atelidae > Alouatta > Alouatta palliata. The sequence goes on from PVKV010008816.1 coordinate 27,800, forward strand.
ATCGTCTAAAGTAAAAGAGAAAGAATAACAAGATTAAAATGAGAAAAACTGATAAAAATGAGGAGAGAAAACGAAACCCCATTTTAAGACTTACAGTAACTTTAAGGAAGAAAAAACATTGAAATGAAAATAATGGTTTATTATATATATGCAAATTGAAAAATAAATTCCTGGCAATAAAATAATAGCTGTTTATATCAAAGTAAATTTTTTCTTATTCTAAGCATCAGTGCCCTAGTCTAGCTAAAGATCACCAGGAACACACATAAGTTGATTGTATTGGCTCACCAAAATAAGAGAGAATGCAGACCGTGTAGAACTGTGGAGCCTTTTGGTAGGAGAATATTAGGAGATTTGGAGAGGTTTAAAAAACATCGTGCTTTGCTTTGGATTGGATGCTACCGGAAAGTGATGTTAATTCTGTGATTAAATAGCCTGATAAACCTTATACAGAAAATGTTAGCAATGAAGTGTGGTTAATTATGTGAGGAAAACTACACTGCCAGAAAGACCTCTAATTGATGAAGAAGCAGTGCAGTGCTTCTTTATATTAGTCAGGAAAAGTAGACATTTGATCATTTTTTGTGGTTTATTTGTATATGAGTTTGGGCATAATTATGAATTGGCCTTGTTTTTGTCTTAGTTCATCATGATCAAAGAGGAGTCTCACCTGTTATTTGTATTTTGAGAAATGTTTATTTCCCATGGAACACAGAGGCTAGCTTTAAGTACCTAGCTATGAATGGCAGGTCTGCTCATAGCAGCAATAGGTCAGTTCCTGGCTGCCAGGGGCTGCATTTTCATACATCCATTCCCTTTTTGCTGACCAAAGACAGGTGAGGTCAGATGACAGGGTGTTAGTTTATGACATAATGATCTTCACCATTGCTAAAATGTTGCTAATCAGGAGACTAGCTATGAGTGGCAGGTCAACTCATAGCAGCAATAGGTCAGTTCCTGGCTGCCAGGGGCTGCATTTGCATACATCCATTCCCTTTTTGCTGACCAAAGACAGATGAGGTCAGATGACAGGATGTTAGTTTATGACAAAATGATCTTCACCATTGCTAAAATGTTGCTGATCAGGAGACTATTCAGAAAATGTAACCTATAGTTAAATTGATGTTAGTTTTTCCTGCTCCTTTTGTGGCAGAGTGAATTGATGAATGTTTTAAATTGATAAAATTATGTAGTAGTATTTATATTCTGGGAAGAGTTTATCAGCCAACTTCAATGCGAGTAATGATCAGAAACAGCAGTTTTGGCTCCAGGTAAGCAGATTTTGGTTGTTCCATTTTTGTGAGAACCTAATCTCTCCAAATAGGGTGGCAGTTTGCCATGCAACCTCAATTCTTGAATGGGCTCAAGAAAAATCATTGATTTGCATTTGTCCCACATGTTCTAGTGTCAAATTCCAGGTTCTTTATATTTTGTAGCTGAAATTTAATGTCCATTTCACTATTAAGATTTAAGCTTATGTGTCTCCAAGTGTTTCAAATACACAAAGTAATCTTGGAACTATAGCAGGAATGCAATGCTTGATTTAATTTTATCTGATTTTGTAGAAAAACAATTACAAATGGTAGTGACTTAATATATATGAAAAGTACACCATAATTTGTCCCAAGCACAAATTTTTATAATGTAATGATGATCTGCATTTACTTTTATGAACAGTATCAATTTCTGTAACTGTATTTCTCACATATGTACTTAGTTCTCATTCTCTATAGTGTCACACTTTTGCTCTTTTTGGTTTGTTGTTTCTGTTTTAGATCTCTTTGCTTGTTTTTTTGTTTTTTCCTTAAATATATTTGAATACTTACAGACCTTTAAAAGTCATAATCATTTGGAAATTAATTTATATTTTTGGTCTGAAGGTGGGATTAAGATGGTACTTGAGAATAATGAAATCCTGAGTCAGGAGATCTCATGTTACTTGATCTAATATAAATTCCACAGAGAATAAACTAAAATTAGGAAATAATAATTTAGTATTTTGGAGATTGATGCATATACCATTTTGTTTCTAAATATATATATACTCATAAATAAAATGTCTAATTCAATAGGAAATATTAGGAGGTCACTTCTTAGCATGGTCTCTTGAGTGCTGCCAAAAATATTATATGTAAATTAATATATGTATATACTTTTTACTCCAAACAATGACAAAGGGCACAAAAATCAATTTGATTATGTAATAAGAGATATTTAACACCTTAAATATGCTTCCATACAGTTTAAGCTATATTTAATCTAATTTTATTATTTATAATTTAAAGAAAAAAGTATAAATTATCCCTTAGATCTCTTTTTTTAATTAAAGAAAGTCAATAAATGAACAAGCATGTTAGCCATATAAAAGGCCATACTTTACCACAGTTAATTAAAATATGATCAAAATGTCTTGGCTAGTAGTATAAACTAAAGAATTTCTCCCAGTGATTATATTGCTTAAATATGCAAATAAATAAGCCTTTCTTTGCCACACACTCAATTCAAATGTTTATCTTTAATCAACAACCGACTAGACATCTTTAGTGTTTGAAGATTGAAACATAGGACACATGATTTTGTCAAACACAGGACCCATGACTTTATCAAAAATGTATGGCAAACTGCAGTTTATTAGGCCAGTCTGGTTTCCACAGGTGAAAGTACTGGAAGCTTATTTATCTAGGAAGTAAGCAAGTCACATTTTTAAGTGAAAAGTTTACAATTAATTAGTTTGGTTGTCTTATTTCTTAGGTAAATATGACAATATAAACACTAATTTATGACATGTATATTAAATATACTATAAAAAACTTTTTAATAGAAACTAGATATTCTCTCTTTTTTTAATTGTACTTTAGGTTCTGGGGTACATGTGCAGAACATGCAGGATTGTTTCATAGGTGTATACATGGAAAGGTGGTTTGCTGCCTTCATCCCCCCATAACCTATATCAGGTATTTCTCCCCAGATATATTTTTGTGTCGATGTTCATCATGGATATTTGCCTGAAGTTTTCTTTTTTGGTTGAGTCTCTGCCAGGTTTTGGTAACAGGATGATGTTCATCTCATAAAATGAGTTAGGGAGGATTTCCTCTTTTTGTATTCTTTGGAATAGTTTCAGAAGGAATGGTACCAGCTCCTCCTTGTATGTCTGGTAGAATTTTGGCTGTGAACCTGTCTGGACCTGGGCTTTTTTTGGTTGGTAAGCTATTAATTGCTTCCTCAACTTTAGCCCCTGTTATTCATCTATTGGTTTCAACTGCTTTCTGGTTTAATCTTTGGAAAGTGCAAGAGTCTAGGAATTTATCCATTTCTATCAGGTTTACTGGTTTGTGTGCACAGAGTTGTTTGTAGTAATCTCTGATGGTAGTTTAGATTTCTGTGGAATCCATGGTGATGTCCGCTTTATTGTGTTTTATTGTATCTGTTTGACTCTTCTCTCCTTTCCTTTTTATTAATCTGGCTAGCAGTCTATCTATTTTGTTGATCTTTTCAAAAAACCAGCTCCTAGATTTATTGATTTTTTTCAAGGTTTTTTTTTGTGTGTCTGTCTCCTTCAGTTCTGCTCTGATCTTAGTTATTTCTTGTCTTCTACTAGCTTTCGAGTTTTTTTGATCTTGCTCCTCTAACTCTTTCAATTTTGGTGTCGATTTTAGGCCTTTCCTTGCTCCTCATGTGGGCATTTATTGCTATAAATTTCCCTCTAGACACTACTTTAAATGTGTCCCAGAGATTCTGGTATATTGTGTCTTCATTCTTGTTGGTTTCAAAGAACATCTTTATTTCTGCTGCTATTTCATTGTTTATCCAGTTAACCTTCAGGAGCCAGTTGCTCAGTTTCCATTAAGTTGTGTGGTTTTGAGTTAGTTTCTTAATCCTGAGTTCTAATTTGATTGCACTGTGGTCTGAGAGACTGTTGGTTATGATTTCTGTTCTTTTGCATTTGTTGAGGAGTGATTTACTTCCAATTATGTGGTCAATTTTAGAGTAAGAGTGATGTGGTGCTGAGAAGAAGGTATATTCTGTGGATTTGAGATGGAGAGTTCTGTAAATGTCTATTAGGTTCGCTTGGACCAGATCTGCATTCAGGTCCTAAAATTTCCTTGTTGATTTTCTGTCTTGTTGATCTGTCTAATATTGAGAGTGGAGTCTTAAAGTCTCCCACTATTATTGTGTGGGAATCTAAATCTCTTTGTAGGTCATTAAGAACTTGCTTTATATATCTGGGTGCTACTGTATTGGGTGCATATGTGTTTATGATAGTTAGCTCTTCTTGTTGTATTGATCTTTTTACCATTATGTAATGACCTTCTTTGTCTCTTTTGATTTTTGTTGGTTTAAAGTCTGTTTTATCCAAGACTAGGATTGCCACCCTTGCTTATTTTCACTCTCCATTTTCTTGGTAGATCTTCTTCCATCCCTTTATTTTGAGTCTATTTGTGTCTCTGCACATGAGATGGGTCTCCTGAAGACAACACAGTGATGATTCTTGGCTTTTTATCCAGTTTGCCAGTCTGTGTCTTTTGATTGGGGCATTTAGTCCATTTACATTTAACGTTAATGTTGTTATGTGTGAATGTGATCCTGCCATTTTGTTACTGGTTGGTTGTTTTGGCCTTTGGTTGGCGTAATTTCTTCATTGTGTCATTGATCTTTACCATTTGGATCCTTTTTGCAGTGGCTGGTACTGATTGTTCCTTTCCGTGTTTAGCGCTTCCTTCAGGAGCTCTTATAGGGTGGGTCTGGTAGCAACAAAATCTCTCAAAAATTGCTTATCCATAAAGGATTTTATTTCTCCTTCCCATATGAAGCTTAGTTTCACTGGATATGAAATTCTAGGTTGAGAATTCTTTTCTTTAAGGGTGTTGAATATTGGCCCCCACTGTGCCCCCACTGTCTTCTGGCTTGAAGGGTTTCTGCCAAGTGATCTGCTGTGAGTCTGATGGGCTTCCCTTTGTGGGTGACCTGACCTTTGTCTCTGGCTGCCCTTAGCATTTTTTCCTTCATTTTAACACTGGTGAATTTGATGATTATGTGCCTTGGATTTGCTCTTCTAGAGGAGTATCTTTGTGGTGTTCTCAGTATTCCCTGTATTTGAATATTGGCCTGTCTTGCTAGGTTGGGGAAGCTTTTCTGGATAATATCCTGAAGGGTGTTTTCCAGCTTGGATTCATTCTCCCTGTCATCTTCTGGTACACTGATTAAGCATAGATTAAGTCTTTTCACATAATCCTATATTTCTTGGAGGCTTTGTTCATTTCTTTTCATTCTTGTTTCTCTTTTCTTGCCTTCTTGTTTTATTTCATTGAATTGATCTTCAATCTTTGATATCCTGTCTACTGCTTGATCGATTTGGCTATTGAAACTTGTGTATGTTTCGTGAAGTTCTTGTGACATGTTTTTCAGTTCCATCAAGTTGTTTATGTTCTCTAAGCTGGTTATTCTAGTTAGCATTTCATCTAACTTTTTTTCAAGGTTTTTAGTTTCCTTGCATTGGGTTAGAATGTTTCTTTAGCTCAGAGAAGTTTGTTATTACCCACCTTCTGAAGCCTGCTTCCGTTAATTTGTCAAATTCATTCTCTAGTCTGCTTTGTTCCCTTGCTGGTGAGGAGTTGTGATCTCGTGGTGGGGGAGAATTGTTTTGGTTGTGATGGTTTCATTGTTTTTGCCCTGGTTGCCTCCCATCTTCTTGGATTTATCTAGTTTTGATCTCAGGTAGCTGCTTCAGGAGGCTGCCTCTCCTTTGTTTTTCTGCAGAGGCACTGCTGTGATGCCATGGATTTGGTGAAGCTGCTGCATATGTATTTTTCCTGCATCTTTTATTTACTCTGGAAGATTAAGCCCATCTCTGCAATGGCAGCTGCCCTTCCCCCATCCACTCGATCATTCCTGGTCACTCTCTAACTGATATGCTGGCTGCAAAACTGAAGAGAGAGTGCTTTAGTCTGCTGGGCTTTGTGGGAGAGGGACCCACTCTAACATATGGCCCGATTTCCTGCTTTCTTTCTGGGGGGCAGGTAGCTCCATCCTGCTGACTTTCTTGGCATCAGCTAGTGCTTCTGTCTAGATCTGTGCCAACAGCCCCAACACAGGTGGAAGTTGCTGTTCAGCCCTGGTCAGGCAGCTCTCGCTGAGGTTTTTCAGTCCGGTGAAGATCTTCTGTTATGTGGGATGTATAGAGCTTGGGTGAAGCGCTGTATCCGAATCAAAGTCCTGGAGGGGAAGACCCCCTGGTCCTCCGGTAAGTTGCAGGCACCTCCTGTGTGGGGGAGTGCCCCACCCTACCTCAACTTGCCCTCTTTGGTTTATCCGCACTGTCCAACCAGACCCACAGAATGAACCTGGTACCTCATTTGGAACTGTGGAGACCACTCAGCTACTTCGTCTCTTTCACTGGGAACTGCTTTCTGGAACTGTGTTTATTTGGCCATCTTGGGACCCCTTTCCAGAAACCAGGTATTCTTATGTATGGTGCACATATTACACATGTGAACATATATGCTTCTCTCCACTTGTCAAAGTCTTCAATTATTTTGTATTTAAATACTTCAGATCTTCAGATTGCTTTAGTTCGGGTGTTGTGGTGAAAATTATAGATATAAAAATGTCATTATTTGAATACTCTGTCATGATAGAATATTTCAGATTTAAATTACTAGGAGCAATGATTTGTCTGTTTTTGTACATGCTTGTATGTTGTGAGAGCCGAAAAAATTGTTTCTTTTAATTTGTGCACATGAGAAGAAACATTCTATGAAAGATAACAGCCAGCTACAGAGTTCTGGTTAGCAATCATGTTTGAATAAGGCCTTGTGGAAGAAAAAGTTTCCAGAGGATAATCCATGTCCATATAGGAAGGCAGGAATTGGAGAAGGTTAGATAAATGAAAAAGATTTTGAAGTTGATTTAGAGTAATTATTTTCATTTAAAATGAGGGAGAAAAAAAAATCATGAATTAAGTGACTTACCCTAATTCACAAAGAGGAAGTAGGTGAAATTGAAGTCAAAAGGGCACATTCAACCTTGTAAATTATTTTAGCCAGAAACGATGTTAAGTAAAATATGTCTTCATACCATATAACAGTGTTCACATGTACTTTTGAATATAACTAGCAAAACCCCAGTGTTTAAGCCCTAATAGAACAGATATTGAAGAGGGTAGGTAGGAATGATTTTGTAAGGAATATGTAAGTATCATAAGAAGACTGAAAATATCCAAGATAAAATTAGAAGAAGAAAATTTACCAGTATGTGTTGACCAACAATATTGATCAACACATATTATTTTTGTCCTACCTAAAGCCTCAGAAATGAATACAATCCAGGCCACATCTCTATAATATTTTTTTGGAGGTGAATATATATCTTATTTTTTTCTACCTTAATTTTGGCATTTTTTTAAATTCTAGCACTTACACGTGTGACAGCAGATTTAAAAATTCATGTAAATAAACAGCTAATGAAAACTCCACTGAAGACATCTACATTCAATGGTATTTTAATCAATTTTTGACATGAGAGATAGAAATCATTTGAAGTAAATATGTGAGATAAGAATAAAGGGAATAAGCAGATTTAGGAATACAAACATGCCCAAAAGTAACACAACTGTCACTAACTAGAAAGCAGAGAAATTGGACTAGAATTGGGGTACACCTAAATTATTTCTGAATTGGGGTACACCTAAATTATTTCAACAGTTATTGTAAAAATAGTAACTAAGTTAAATAAAGAGCCCACTTGTAATTACATCTGCATGTTGTCTTAAACAATTGTACTACTGATGGTCTGCTGTGTTGTTTAGAGTTCATTGTGTAAGGTACATTTATTAATCATTCACTGGACAGTTACCAATCAAATGCCTATTATGTATCAGGCATTATTTATCTAGTATACCTCAGTTAACAAAACTAAGTTACTTAACTTCTGGTTGCATATATTCTAGGGGGTAGAAATGTTGCCAGAATGCTAGGGATTTTGGTCTAGGTCTTGCTGCAGAAAGCCAATCACTGAGATAATAATTACCTTTGGGGAAGAAGGCTTTATTAAGGTGTTATCGCCAAGAAGATGAGAGTTCAGTCTCAAATTCATCCCCCTGACCAACTAAAATTAGTAGTTTATATAGCAGGGAAAATATGTAACCATGTATGAGAAAACAGCAATTAGGGAAGTGTAAGTAAGAGAAGTTGGTCAACAAGAAGCAGGTGGTTTGTTGGACAATCATGACAGGTGATCGGTCTGGTATCTCATGGTCCAGATTCAATGATCTAGTGCCTCAGCTCGTTGATACTATATAGGTAGTCTGATGGCTGGTTTCCTGAGAAGCAAACTCAAATAAGACAATTGTAACTATCACAAATTTTAAGACTTGTAGTATCAATTTCTTTGTTTACTCAGAAACCATAAACATCAGTTACATGGGAAAATTGGGCTTGTTTCAAAAACAGGCAATAAAAAATAGACTTAATCAGTAAATCATTTGTTAAGAGTACAATTATATAAAAAGAAACACATAGTATAAATATAAAACAAAAAGAATCTGGTAAAGTGACCAGAAAACCTGGTGGAATGGTTAGTGAGGCAGTTTGCAGTATCGTGAAGGTAAGTTATGAGCTAAATCTTGAAGGAGTAAAATGTAACCAACAGATATATGGGGGAGAAGTATTCCAGGAGAGGGAACAGCCAAACTGATTCCATGAAGTTAGTACAATTGGCATATTTGAGAAAGAGTGGTGAGTTCCTTGTTGGTGGCGTGGAGTGAGCATGGAGAATAACAAGTAACTCATTAACAGCTATTCTGACCTTGTTTCTCATACCAATAGTCTTAACTCCTTCTCAGCAGAGTTACAGCAGATACACTACAGCCTGATCATAGAAGTATCCTAGAACTATAATTTCTCCACATTATATGTTTCATGGGAAGCTTTGCTAAGACTCACTGCAGTCAAGTTTCTGTGGTGCTATTCAGATTGAACAAACCCTTCCTCATTATTAGGGTGTTTTGCACAACTTTTGAACTGATCACTTCCGTGACACTTAAATTTAAAGTATGAAAATTGTATTTACTTACATAAAGGAATTTAAGCAAATGTGCTTCTCAGTTTAAATAAAAACAGTGCTTCTCACTAAATGAGCTTTATTATGTATACGCCTTTCACTAAATTTTGAGGCTTAAGTTAACTTAAGTCATTCACTGATATCCAGATTGTTTTTAAAGTGCTTTGAGTTCATGATATTCCTGAGACCTTATTTTTCTCTAAGTGAGATGTCTTTGCTGTATGTTATTTAGATTAATCTTATTCTCTCATGCATATTTTTATGTTAGTTTATTTCTTCCTAAATTTACTATATTTTAAAACCTCCAAGAACTATAGTTTATATTTATTCATTAGGATTTAGTAGTCTTCCTCTGGGAACCTGCTAAATATAATGCATTTTTAAAGGTTTCAAAAATTAAACTCCATATGAAAACTACAGTTCTTGCATTTTCCTCACTCTTGTGCTTTTCCTTCTCATGTGAAATATCAGTATAGACACCAAAAAGTAGAAAGAACATATTATGAATTACATATTTCAGACATCACCTTATGTTTTCTCAGCATCGTTGGCTGTACACTACTGACAGTGGGAAATATTTTGGCAATGTTAAAGTATAATTTCATATTTGCTTTTAAATAAGAGCCAAATGAATGAACAGCTAGGAGTGCCTAGCCTTGGAGAAGGCTTTTCACAAGAGATCAAATTACTGGCATAGTCATAGGACAGTCTTAGTAGCTCCTTGACTTTTGCTCTGTGGTATAGATAAAAAAAAATAAGCAGACAAAATCGTCTAAAAATAAAGAAAAATTACTGTTTTCCACAATTTTGTAAAAGTTTAATTTATATATCTCATTATACATCCCAAATCTACAATGATAACATAAAATAATATATCTAAAAATGCGTGCATCTTGTGCATGTATTCTTAAGTATTTGATAATAGTTCATGTTCTATTAAGAGTTACATTGGCTTAGCATACTAAGAATAAAGAAATTTTATACTATTAGTAAATTATTAGAAACCATCCACAATGCATTTATTTTCTTCCTACTACATATATCAAAATAGATTATTAAAGTTTCCCATGTAGGTTATTGTTCTAACTCTATTTTCATTTCTGAATATTTTTTATTTTTATATTTAGATATTCCATTATAAACAAATAATACTTATAATTAATTTCTCCATTTATTTTATTGTAACTATACTTATCTAAATAAGTTATGTTGCTTAATGATTGCTGCTTTCAACTTCTTTGGTGTTGTTTCCTTTGGACATTTCTGCTTTGGTTACATTTATGAATTTTCATATAACTTTAGAGATTTTTCTTAATGTATATTTACATTTGTTGAAGATAGCTGAATGATTTTTGAAAGTGAAAATGTGTAATACTTCCTTTCCTTGTTTTTTACCTTCTCTACTGTGCTGCAATGTAACTTCTTGAACAAACAATCCTCCACCTCCAATGCTGACTTGACATGATAGGCCTGTGTAATTTGGTTATTCCCTAAATGAGAATTCATTGCAGAAAAATGAGAAGAGGTTGTACAGATGACATCAAGCATTAAGTTGCAACATATATGCAAACAAAATGAGCAGAAAATTTCAGAGAAAAATACTGGATATCTCAGAAGACCTCTGATAAAATTTGTGATGAACATATGTAAATCTCCAAGAAAAATAGTAATCTATATTACCACCTTTACGTCTTAGTTATCTACACATTCACATATAGAGAGCCTTGAATTTATTATTTTAATTCATCTTTTCAAAATGTATACGTACGTATTATTTTATAGAAAATGTTTACAGTCCCTGCATATTGAAAAACATCTGTTTCGTTGCTTAAAATGTAATAAGTTGAAGAGTATAATCCTCTTAAAGAAAAAACTTTGGCAGTAAAGATACTTTTGCATTGGTTCCATCTTCTGCTACTGGTTTAGTCTCAAATAAGCGCTTTCTGGATAGTTTGTTTTATACGGATGTTTATGTTTTCCTAAAACGACACTTTTATTATTAAAAAACTAATTCATGGGTAGACTTCTGAAATACCACTATAAAGAGCTTGAAAACTTCTTTCTAGAATAATGCAGGAAAAAAATAGGAGAAAATGATAAAAACAACCATTTAAAGTGTCTGAAAACTGATCACAGAGAATACAACTTAAACAATAATTTACTCAAGAAAATGTTCTAAGTTTCTATCGTTTTACAACTTTGACTCTGTGGTGCAGATAGTCTGCTTTAGGCAAGAAGAAGAGGCCACGAGAAATGGCTGCTTCCTTTCCACTTCTTCCTGCACCCGGTTCTTGCTCTATTCCATTTTGGGAATAGATTCCATTTTGGGAAGAGGCCATTTCTACTAATGACACTATGTTGAGGAAATTCTACTCATGGATTGATTTAAGGTGTTTGGCATCATATAGAGCAAAGCATGGAAAAATCCATTTCTTGAAGAAATTTTCAGAAATCCCAGTGGCAAAAAAACAGGTAGGGCAGCAAAATGGAAAACTGGCTAGAAATTTCTCAGGGAAGCCCAGGATTGGATACAGCCAGAGAGGGCTCTCCTAAGATCGAACTCCATCTTTTGTGGTTCTGAAGGCAATGCACAAGTGCAGAGCTATGGCTGTTCAGGGGACACAGAGAGGGAAACTGTGAATGCTTGTCAGTGTCTGAGTTCAGTGACGACTTTTAACTTCCTCCAAATTGAAAACATTCCTAACGATACACACAAACCTGACCACAGGTCAAAGCCATGTGGCTAAAAGTTCAAGCACAACCTCTAACCAATCACTGGCTGATTATAAAACTAGGCATACTTCGGTCAGTTCTGAGGAAGCCAGGTCCAAATGACGCTATAAAAGGATAAAGAGTTCAAAGAAGCTCTTTTAAATATGCTCAAATTACAAAATTAAAACCAAACACATATTTTAAAAGAATCACAGGGAATATGACAGTTACTCATTAAACAGAGAATCTATAAGAAACAGAAATGATAAATTATAAGCAAAGAAATTCTAGAGTTTAAAAATACAGTAAGTAGAAAAATACTTAAAGGGGATTAAGTAGATTTCATGTGACAAAAATAGACATAAATATTTGATGATCTATCAATAGAAAGTATCTAATCTGAAGAACAGAAAGAAAATGAATAAAGAAATATAGAGAGTTAGAGATACACAGGACACCATTAAGCTTACCAAGACAAATATAAAGAGAGTAACAGAAGGAAAAAGAAGGGAAAACGTTTGAACAAAAATGGCCAAAAATTTACCAAATTATATTTAACACCTGAATGTACAGTTATAAAAAGTTCAAAAAACTCCAAGTTTTTGAACAAAGATATTCACTCCTGGACACCCGTAGTCAAACAATTGAAATACAATGACAGAAAGAAAATCTTTAAAGCAGCAAAAGAAAAATGATTCATTACATACAAGTGAATCACATAAAGATTAACAGCTGATATTTTATTAACAATAAGGAAGGGTAGAAAGCAGTGGATGACATAGTCAAAGTACTGCAAGAAAACAATAAACACAAAAGAAAAAGGAAAACAAAAATATCTATATTATATCTAGAAAAACTGTCCTTCAAAAAAGGAGATAAATTGAAGACCGTCACAAACAAAGATGACAGATTTTACTGCTATCTGGACTAGCTTGTAAGAAATGCACACACACACAGAGCTGTGTGTGTATATATCTCTATACATACACATACATTTGAATGGTTTGAAAGAAGTGAGAATGAAAGTAATTCAAATCCATATAAAGAAATAAAGATCATTTATAAAGAAATAAGATGAATAACTCTATAATTGTATATTTCTCCATTATTTGCTTAAGTAACTTTTAAAAAGTACAAATCTCTGAAACCTTTAAAGATGTATATACATGGCAACAGGGCAATCTAAGAATAAGGCAATAATGCTCTGCTAGAGACAGGAAATTACTCCAGATTGTAAATCAGCCTTCCCCAATGCAAGAAATAAAAAAATCTAAAAAACAATAAAATAAGTAGATTAATATGCAAGATTACGTACATATATTTTATATTTTATTTGTACTTATAGAATCTTTAAAAGACAGGATTATATAAAGCTTTAATTTTAACATTCTAATGTTGGGTTTATAACATACATAGATGTAATACAGATGATTCAGCATGGAGAAAGGGAGAGAAAATGTTACTGTAGTGGAGCAAAGTTTCTATATTTTAATAAAGTTAGGTTAGCATAAATCTGAAGCAGATCAGACAAGAGGTGTAGTGTCATCTCTAGAAAAACTACTAAGAAAACATCAAATTATGTCAAGATGTTATAACTTATATGCAAGTTGTTAAAAGAAGGCAGTAACAGAAGATCAGGGGAACAAAAAGTCAAGACTCAACCACAGAAAACTAATATCTAAATGGAAGGTGTAAATTAAACTTCATCAATAATAATATGAAATAAGAATAAAGATCTCAAATCAAAGTGCTTATTGTAAAAAGCTAGAAAACTGAATCCAAACCAAGGAAAATAAACTCAAAAAAGAACTAATAAAGATTGAAACAGAAATCAATAAATTAGAAAATATTAAAAAAAGGAAACCAGAAATTGGATCTTCATCAAGATTAAACAAACAACTCACCCACATTTAATGAGATTAACCAAGAATAATAAAGAGAAGACCCAAATTACCAATATAAGGAATGAAAGAGGGGATGGCACTACTGACCTAACAGATATTGAAGGAGTTAAAGGAATACTATGAAGAAATTTATGTCACAAATTAGGCAACTTAGATGAAGTGGACAATCTCCTAGAAACACAAATTACCTGACTAGACCCCAGAAGAAATGAATACTATAAAAAGGCCAATACAAAATAAAGAGATTAACTTATTAATTAGAAATCATTCCCCCACACAAGGAAATATCCAAACTTTAAGTGCTTTACGTGGTAAACTCCACCAAACATTTATGAAATAAGTAATACCATACTGTGTAAACTATGTCAAAGAACACAACAGGAGGAGACTACTTAGCTTATTTTATAAGGCCAGTGTTGCCCAGATACAACTAAAGTGGGAAACAGTCATCACAAAATAAAACAAAAACTACAGACCAATATCACTCATGATTGTAGACATACAATTTCTCAACAATTAAAATTTACTGTAAAATTCATTTGACAAAATGCAAAACCTATTTTTAATTAAAAAAACATTTTTTCCTACTGGAAGTAAAGGGGAACCACCTTGATTTGATAATAAACATGTAAAATAATACCTTATAGCTGACAATCATACCTGATGTTGAAAGACTGAATGCTTTTCCTAGAACAAGAAAAGATTTTGCCCTCTCAGCACATTTGCTCAACATTCTACTGGAAAAGGCAAATTGTCTTTACTTGTGGAAAATATGATCTTGTATGTAGAAAATAATACACATATTTACACACATGCTCACACATATACTCAAAAACTATGAACTCCACCAGTCAAAAGATCAAATATCAATTTCAAATTAAGCTAAGAAAATTCCATTTTTAGTAGCATTAAAATAAAATATTTAGGAATTCAACCAAAATTGTACAAGTATTATCTTTTGAAAAATACAAATAGTGTTCAAAGAAGTTGGAGCAAGAGCAAATATAAATAAACCATAAAAGTACAATATAAAAGGATAAAAAGATTTGATATTCTTAGGACAACAATCATTCCTAAATTAATATACAGATTACAATGTGATCCTTCCTGAAACTTCTGCAGAAGTGAGCAAGCTTGGCTAAAATTATATAGAAATCCAATGGACCCCATAATCAAAACAGTTTTAAAAAATAAGAACATACTTTTACTTTCAAAGTTTAGTGCAGACACTCCCTTACTTACTGTAGTTCAACTTAAAACCATTTTTGACTTATAATGAATTTATTGGGATGTAACCCATCATAAGTAGAGGAGCATCTACACAAAGCTACAGTGATCCAGACAGTATGGTTGTGAAATTAGGAAAGGTATATGGATTTGTGAAACAGCATTAAAATATATACCATGAAATACTATGTAACCCTAAAAAAAGGATGAATTCATGTCTTTTGCAGGGATGTGGATGAAGCTGGAAACCATCATTCTCAGCAAACTAACACAGGAACAGAAAACCAAACACTGCATGTTCTAAGTCATAAGTGGGAGTTGAACAATGAGAACACATGGACACTGGGAGAAGAACATCATACACTGGGGCCTGTTGGGGGTGGGAGGCTAGGGGAGGGATAGGATTAGGAGAAATACCTAATGCAGAATATGAGTTGAAGGGTGCAACAAACCACCATGGCACATATACACCCATGTAACAAACCTGGACATTCTGCACATATATTTCAGAGCTTAAATATTGTGTGTGTGTGTGTGTGTGTGTGTGTGTGTGTGTATGTAGTGGAGTTTCTAAAAAACAAATAAATATAAATAAAATTCTAAAATAAATTATTGCACTCATGATGGATTGATTTTCAACAAGTTGCTAAAAGTTTTCAATGAGAAAAGATACCCCTTTAAGCCTATTATCTTAAGACAACTGTATATCCAATACGAAAAGATAAATTTGGATCCTTACCTCACACTGTACAGAAAAATTAGCTTACAATAAGTAATATACCTAACTGCAAGTGCTAAGATGATAAACTCTAAGCAATTCTATGTCTCCTGGATTAAGATTAAATCTTCTTAAATTTGGCATAGGTAAATATTTTTTCAGATATAACATGAAAATGGCAAGGGATAACAGAAAAGTTGATAAATTGGTCTTAATGAAAATTAAAAGCCTTTGATTTTTGAAAGACACAATCAAGAAAGTGAAAAATAAAGATAAAGGTGGCAGAAAATATTTACACTTAAAGTATAAAACATTTATATCCAAAATATATATAGAAAGAACTCTTACCAAGATAAGAAAATAAATAGCCTCATTAAAAGTTGAAAATAATATAAATAATTATTTCACTAACCATGACATGCAAGTGTTCAAAGAACACATGAAAAAACATTAAAATCAGTAGCAATTAGGGAAATGTGGATTCTCCCCTAATGAAATAACACTTGAAACTTATTAGAATGGCTATAGTTAAAACATCTGACAGTAACAAGTGTAGGCAACTATGTGCAGAACCTAAAATATGTGTTCATTGTTTGTGGGTATCTATTGACAATGTCTTAATATGTATATGTATATTTAAACATTAAACATTATTAAACATAGATTTACCATGCCCTTGTAGTAATAGCAATTCTCTTTCTAGGTATATAAATATATATAAATATACATATTCAAGATAAATGAAAATATATACTCAAAGATTTATATATGGGTGTTCATGACCACATTTTTGTAATATCATATAGGTCAAAGACAAAAAAAGTCTAGAGTCACGTATTTAGATATTTTTCCTTAGAGTACTCAGAAGTTTGTAAAGTTATTAATGAAAATCATATACAGGTTCCTCAGTTTGCAGGTTCTACAGCTGATTTAAATCTTAAGTCTATTGGCAATAGGTTGGGATCTGAGGGAAAAATCATGGAGGGAGTAAAAATGAGAGCCCTGCTTCAGGATAACTGATGACTACATTGATAGGTCATGTTTAGCTACATAGTAAAATGTACAACAGAGCCAAATAATGCAAAGCCTACTCTCTGTTTCTTTATAGTGATTCTTGAGCATGTAAAATTAGAAATTGAGCTTAACAATGGAGTAGAAAATTGTTAGTGTTTATCTTAGTTCATTATTGCTGCTATAACAAAATTCCTGAGACTAGTTTATAAGAAGATACGTACATGTCTTACAGTTTTGGAGACTGAGACATCAAAAATGAAGGCATCAGGATTTCATACATGGTGAGGGCCAACTTGCTGCACCCTTACAAGAGGAAAGACAAAAAGTGGGTAAACCCACTCCCTAAGCCCATTTGGAAGAGTTCTAATTCCATCCCTGAGTGCTCTGCTCTCATGACTTAATCATCTCCTAAAGGTCTCATCCCTTAATAGTATCACATTGGCCATTAAGTTTCAACACATACATTTTGGAGAACACAGATCATAGCAATGTTTCATTACAGAAAAACTAACAAAAATATCTGATATACATTGGTCATCATTGGTCAAAATGCTAAAGATTTTTACCTCATGTTCTTTTTATTAAAAAAGAAAACAGTTTTGCAGACCCCAAATATCTAATAAAATATTGAAGTAATTATGTATCTAGTTTGCCTTAACTTTTTCTATGGATTTATTTAAAATGTCAGACTACAAAATAAATTGCTTTTTAATTATTCATCTATATGCATATAATGAAAACAGAGGCTATTTTGGAGAGTAGAATGCTACTAGAATTTATCAGAACTTCACTTACTGGAAAGAAATGACAGTAACTTGTATTTACCATAGCTCTGTGAGTGTCATGAGAGTATGTGCAGTAAATGGCCTGTGGCATGTTTTCAAATCATTACAAGCCCTAGGATTTTCATAAATCACCAGTTAGGAAGCACTCATTCAACATTGTTCTTAAGTAACAAATATGATAAATGCTTATATGTTAATTTTACTCTTAAAAGTAAAGTACTCCAATTTTCTGAAAACCCAATTTATTTATTGTAGCTAAGTCTTAGGTTTGCTGCAAGTACTGCCCAACACAATGAACAAAATATTCGTGTTTGCCTTAACAGACCAATAGCAAGAGAAATGAAAAGAAAGAGATTGTGGAATGAGGAAAACATAATTTGAGTTAAGTTTGATGAATTCCAAGTTATGCTTCTGGTTCATCATTTTGAAATTATACTGACAGAATATGCAGAGAGAATCCAAAATTAAGGTTAAAACTGATGATATTCTCAAGCAAGGGAAACAATGCAGGAAGTTGTAAGGTAATAATTAAAATATTTAAATAGATTTTTGAAATTTAATTATTTGGACAAAAGGCAACATAAGCAATATAAATAAAGATAAAATCTTTTAAAAAGCAAGAGGCTGGGCACAGTGACTCATATCTGTAATCCCAGCACTTCTGGAGACTGAGGTGGGTGGATCATGAGGTCAGGAAATCAAGACCGTCCTGGCTAACACAGTGAAACCCTAGCTCAACTAAAAATTAAATAAATAAATAAATTAATTAATTAATTAATTTAAAAAAAATTAGCCAGACATGGTGGTGAGGGAATGTATTCTCTCCTTAGGGCCACAAGGGGGTGTGGTTTCAAGGGCAGGAGCTTCCAAGAAACATGTCTGACCTACCTTCTTCCACGTCTCCATGAGGGAGCTTAGAGGTCTTTCCTTAACTTTCAAGTGAGGGAAGATAGACTGCCCAGAAATCAAAGGTCAGTCACTCCAGCGGAAATTTAAAGCAACTCCTTTCAGAGGACAAAAAACTTAAAAAGGGATGGGAGTAACTCCCAGGTTAAAATCCCCTTTCCTTCTTCACCTATTTGGACTCCATTTCTGGATTCCCCTCCCATAACAACAGCATGGGAGCGCTCTCTCTATTTCTTCCTCCTTTTTCTCTCTTTGCCTAAATAAATTATTTTCTGCAAAACTCTTTGGGGTCCTATATTTACTTAAATGAGCTCACCACGCCCTGCGGGGTCCTCTCCCCCACTCTTGGGTGAGTGAGGGACCAAGGCTCTGGAAGAACACATCCTATTGGGGAGCAACGTGAGCCCATCATCTGCAATTCGGTCGCAGTGGCAGATGCCTGTAGTCCCAGCTACTTGGGAGGCTGAGGCGGGAGAATCACTTGAACCTGGAAGGCAGAGGTTGTGGTGAGCCGAGATCATGCCACTGCATGCTAGCCTGGGTGACAGAGCCAGACTCCATCTCAAAGAAAAAACAAGAAAAGTATTTTCAGCTATGTAAGTCCAAGTGTTAATATAACAAATTTACAGTAAACTGACAAGCATGGAAAAATCATGAAAAGAATGAAAGCAATCTGATACAAAATGGTAAAGAATTAAAGTTTGAAAAATAAATAAAGAAAAGAACATGAAAAAAACACAGCAACACATCAACAGATGAGTGGATAAATACTATGTGGTATAGACATACAATGAAATGTTATTCAACTTTAAGAAAAAGGAAAATCATGCCACTTAAAACAACACGGATGAACTTGAAGGACATTTTCTTATTTGAAATAACACACAGAAGGACAAGTGTAGCATAATACCATTTATATGAGGAATCTAAAATAGCCAAACTCATAGAAACAGTGGAATGGTTGTTGTCAGTGGTTAGGGGAAAGGCAAATAGCAAGGTACAAAGTTTCGGATACCCAAATGAATAAGTCCTGGAGTTCTATTGTGCAGTATAGTGCCTACAGTAAGCAATACTATATTGTATACTGAAATTTTGCATACTTAAAAATTTACTAAGATGGTAGAGCTTCTGCTGTGTTCTTATCAGAAAATAATAAACACAGATTGTAGGAGGAAAGTTTTGGAGGTGCTGGTTATGTTGATGGTACAGATTGTAGCAATGGTTTCATGGGTGTGTACTTAACTCCAAGTTCATTGTTATGTGCCATTAAATATGTACAACTCTTTGTATGTCAATTATACTTCAGTAAAGTGTTTTAAAAATATACAAAGAGATTCACACACACATGCACACACAAAGTTAATGAATTTATAAAATGGAGCACATTAATGCTAAAAATGCACAAATACTAAAAAATGTAATTTTGCTTATCAGATATATAATATTTAGTGAGGATACGAGGGCAAAGATCTCTCTTGTGCATTATATGTATTTTATAAACAAGGGTGCAATATTCTAGTGACACAGCCCTCCCTCCAACTGAAGCTGATCAGAGATCAGGAGATTTGGCAATGCCCAGACTTCTTAGGAACACAGGCTGTCACCACAATGTGAATATGTGTACTAGAGGACAACCTCCATGGATGACAAATGGAGATAGTATTAAGGTGGAGTGAATTAGCAATTGAAGGGAAGCAAAACCAGTATCTTTTCCTCACCAATGCATTCCAGTGTTCATGGCTGAGACCCCTATAACAAAAGAAAATCATGCAAACTTATTTAATATAAATTTCATGTGACTTGGAAAACTTCAAGAACGAAGACTCAAAGAAACAGGGAAACCTATGTGTTTTTACATTTGTATTTGATAAGGAGTGAACCATTGTCAGGAAATATGAATTGGGAAAAGGGAGTATGACATAATGTTCATAAACTGGGGGTATTTTAGCAAGGTCTGTTTGTTCAGATTCTTCTCCATGTCTCTTTGCTGTTAGAGATAAAGGTATCTCTTTCCTCCAGACAGAGAGAGAGAGTGGTATATCTGGAATTGGGGTATTGTGACTTATTTCAGGGGAGAAAAGGGAAGGGGAAAATGGAAGGTTAAAGTGACCTTCCTGCTTCTGTTGTTCTCTCGAATTCCAAGGAGCTGTATTTTAGAGTTCTGTGTCCTTAACCCTGTCACTATATAAGAAAAAAATGTCACTCAATTATTTTTGCCATTTAGAAGGACAGTGCTGAATAGGTTGTATCTATAGTTTGCAGTAGGTAAGTATGAAGGAATCCAGAAATAGGAACACAACTTAATGAGAGATCTTTGAGTCTGTTTCTTCCTAAATAAGGAGACTACTTTAGAAACATTAACCTAGATTAAAAGATTCAATAAATAAATTGATTTTATGACTGTAAGCAAGTCAGGAACTGTGTGATTTTACTTTAGCCTCTAGACAAACATTCGTAAAGGAAAGTTGTGATGTGTGTAATAGACAGATCTAAACTATAATGTAAAAATGGCAAATGGGCAATCTTCCTTGTGCAAACTTCCCTTTTATTGTGTTAATGAAATTTCAAATAAATTAATATAACATAAATAATTGTAAATATGCTTGCATAAGTAATGAATAGCTCAAATATAATCAATATTTTGAGCACACATTATCATATAAATAAAAATGGTTATACTCACCAATTTTAAAATATGGATGATACAGTCTTGTGTTTTTTACTGCCCAATCAAGTATATTGATATAGCTGAGAGCAATTCAGGTGGCCAATTACATTTGTTCTTACTGGAGAAGTTTTAATAAGCTATCTTTCTAACAACATGAAAAGCAAAAACTTGCAAAGAAAAAGCAAAAGAAATATTTTCTGTTAACTGAATTATATATACATTAATATATATGAAGATTATCTTGGCAGAAACAAGAAACGGTAGTAACAGTTTAATTTAAAAAATAAACAATTACTATTCTGTTTAAGTCTCTATCTGTACACATTCAAGAGATTTAATTTCAGGACATCTTCTTAGAAGGATCATTTCAATTAGGACATATTCAGTTCCAATGGCTAATACAAAAGCAGTTTCCAAAATGGTTGCTCCTACTAGCAGTGGATGAGAGACCTCAATGTCCTGCATAATTCCAGCACATTTTAAATCTTTACTAATCTGATGTATATAAATAATTTTAGAGTATGGTTTTAATTTTTATTTCACCGATTACTAATCAATGGAATATTGGAGGGAGTGATTCTTAGTAAAAAGTTTAAATATGTATCTTCAAGTAAAGGGTTAAAATTTATGCTACTCTACTACATTTATCCCATTCAGAAATGCTTCTTATTTCCCAATTAAAATGACAAATGTAAAAGTTCCTTCAGAAGGTTTTAGGCTTCTTTATTAACTTAAACCTATTTTTTTCCTTGTTCTTGAGGAAAATCTGTGTAATATTTTAGGGGCAAATTTACTTAAGAATAACAATCAAGACACTTTGTAGGACAATGAAGACATTAATACCACTTTGTTATTGCACATGATATGATTCCTTCTCAAGTTTAATGACATACAATTTTTTTTTTGGCAGTATGAGGAAATTAGCTCTGTTTCCTGGCACAATTAGTTGTTAGTCCTTCATTTTCATTTTGTTGAAGACTGAAGGACAAATCAGTGATAACAGAATCAAGCACTCGGATAGTCAGCAAGGATTCTTGTCTAGGAGTAATTTATCATGGAAATGCAACATGCTTTTTTTTTAATGGAAATTTGAAAACTGCTTTCTGCATGATTGAAGCTTTGTCAGTAGCCCACCCCAGAGTATGACAAACGTTACTTTTCTCTGCAAGATAATAGCAAGACCAGTGTGATAAACTTTTGAAATGGCATAATTAGTTGAATAACGTACATGTACGTCTCCAAATCCTCTCTTGCTTGTTTAGAATCTTATGTGTACCTGATATTCATGCTTTAGATAAAGCTTAAATATTGTAAAATACATTTTTTTTCTGTGAAAATTAACAATTTGGGAGGTCAAATCAGCAACTTACATATACGTATATTTTCTTTCAAGCTACAGCTTCTTTGAAGTATTAAAATAATACTAACATATTAAGACAGTGTCTGCATCAAAAATATGTCTATGTAAAAGTTCAGAAATCATCAAAGTAGTTATTTGTATGACATTGGGTAATAATATTTTCAAATATATAGAAAACAGATTATTTTTCTTCACTACTTGGCACCATACAAATAATCTAACGAGAGACAGTATAGGGAAGAGACTCAGTCCTGGCCAAGTCCAGGTGGCGTGAAAACCGAAGTCCTGCTGGGTCTTACATATGTGGGCATATTCTTTCCTCAACCTTTTTGCCTGCCTTAACAAGCTGACCCAAGTCATGTAGTTTGAAGTGGGGCTAACTTAGGTGATCAGGCTGAGTTCCTAATCACAAATGAGAAACGGGTTTATCTTTTTGAGTGATGCTTCCTGAGGTCACTGAAAGAAGACTCTAGCATTCCTTATAAGAATCTGACCAGATCCGGCTGCCTGAAGACAAGGTGAACTTGAGCGTTGACATTTCATTGATGTTTTCTTCATCATAATCTCATTGTAATACTACTCTTCTGCCAAGGAGGGTGGGGCTTATCTGCTTTTTTTTTGCCATGTAATGCAGAAAAACCCTGACTAACCACGGGGCTGCCATTCCCTTTTCCACTTCAACTTCCTTAAAATGATCACAGCAGTGCCCCTCTGAGAGCTGGTACTAGGATCCCCCTCATGTCTACTGTTCTCTTGTGTGCTCCACCCACAAGCCCACTGTGTCTTGCCTGAGAAAAACCTCTGATTGTCGTGGTGTTAACTTCATCTTACATAATAGCCAAAGAACTTAGGATCTGGGATGTGGTAACAAAATCTAAATATCTAGAATACGGATATTGATATTACAGCCAATACTTTAAAAGATGGGAATATACTCGAATATTTGATACTTACCCTTAAGGTAAAAATATGCCAAAGGACTCATGTCTCTGAAAGGAATGTGAAAATTTTAAAAGTCGTTTTAACACATCCTAGAGGAAACTGATTTTAAAAAAAAAATAACAAAGATATTCTTTATTAAAGTCAGTCAAATATTATATTGACCAAAGAATAATACTGTGATATTATCACTATATTATATGCATGATATGCTTTGTATTTTTATTCTGTGTTTGCTTATGTGTTGTCAATTTATTTGAGTTTTTCATTTTAGTTGAATATAGAATCTATCTTATTATATAATACTTTAGTTTGATTTTTAATGCTGATGCAATCAATGACAAGATATTTTCCAAATATCTATTCATATGTAGCATATTAACATGTTATTTTAACTAAAAAATTGAAAATACAAATATATATGCTAACAATGTCATCTTCTGATTTTTGTTCCCTATATTGTGATTCTTTTTGGCCATTAGCATTGGCGTCAGTAGTGTTTGCTTCGTACAGCTCTATCTTTCTGCCTCCCCTGTATATTTGTGTGTTCTTGGTGATGCATTTCCATGGTTTACAATTTTAAGATGCCATTGACTATGGTCACATTTCTCTGAAGTTATTGTTGTTTCCATCTCACTGTAATGCCAACCTTTGGAATTGATTTACTTGCTAGGAAACCCCTAAGGTGTCACAAACACTTCCTTCAAAAGAATTAAATGCAGAATAGTAGCAGTGAATGCCACTGTGGGGTCTAACAAATCCTTCGTTTGAGGATTCAATGAGGCTTCTGTAACTTCCAAAGTTTTAAGTGATGGGAATATACATAGAAGGCAAAATTATCTTTATTAAGTGTTCAGCCAACATTTTAAAGCATTTCTAAATTGTAAAATGTTTAATTATTCTACAGTAAAAATTAGTACAGTTAAGCATCTTCCTTAATTTATTAGATGGGAAAAGTTGGTTTGATATTATACATTAAACTTATCAGATGGCCTATCCTATTTCATCTTGAAAGTTTTAATCCAATGTTACTGCCTCCTTTTTGTTGTGAGTCTGTTCAGGATGTTGTACTTACTGCTGTTGATATGGGTATTACAGATGCACTTCAGTATAGAATCATGTATGACATTCTGAGGAAGTACAGCACATACATTTGCTACCCTTTCATGGATGGAATATTCCAATATGCATAAATGCAAATTAAAATTAACAATTTTGGTTATCGTGATTTTATTGATGCTAAAAATATATTTACAGAGTTTGTGGGTCTATGTGATTGCAATGTGAAAGGATGAAAAAAATGATGAGTGTATATATGATTGTCTCTTTGAGCTCGTAGGTGCAATATGGATAAGATACTCAAATATTAAAAAGAAACCTTCCCATGGTCTGGAGTCAATGATAGATAAAATGTTTTGACAGTTGGAAAAAAATTGATTTCAGAGACATTATCAAGATGATAAGTTGAAGATGTGAAAAGCCTGGGGCGGGAAAGCAATGCAGGTACTTAAGGCATTCATTAAATTAGCTAATCTACTCAAATCTCAGAATGTTATTTACTCTAGAACAGAATAAGGCTGATTCCTCAGTTTAACTGCTGAGCCTCAGCAACTGCTCTTTTCTACCCCAAGTAGGAGAGACTGATAAGCAGTGGAACTCACTACTCCGGACATTTTAACATTCAGTTCACCTCTTTCACACTTTGCGTCAGGCAGCTCACACACCTTGCACAGCCTGAGTTTAGCAGGATTCGGAAAAATTCAACTGAGAAAAATTACAACCTGGGATATAGTCAAGGCACCTATGACTACAAATAGTCTGCAAGCCACCGTTCTTTGGCAATAGTGAGCTATATTGGTGCAAACTCAGAAGTTTGACTTTTTGGTGTTTCTTGGGTAGCCATTTATATTGTTAATAATTTATAAGTGTGTAAACTTCTCAGACTAAATCACCTTGAATATGAAAACACAAAGCGTTTTTGTGAGTATTTCTGTATAATAGAATTCATTGATAGTATTAGATGTTTCCATAACTCTCTCCCAAACACACAAGTGGAGACACATCTGGTAGTTCTTCGTTGTTTTGGGTGCTTAGGTGGATCACCCAGATTCCCTTTTACAACACATTTCTCCAGGAGCAGGTTGTGGACTGCTGATAGTTCACATCTGACTATTCTCCATAAGAACATCATCAGTGGAAAAGAAGCTAACTTGTTCAAGATTACCATTTCCTCCCCCTCTTCTATGATACTTGCATCAAATGATTGGTTCATTCAGCATTTCCAAGGCTCATCTCTCCTGTTTCAGTTTTGAAGGGACATTCAACTTCTCTTTCTACACAGTTCTCCTTTCTTTAGTCTCTTTCAAGCGTTGGTCCCCAAATTGCTCTACAAGAAGGATCCAGAATGTAAAATTTCAGTTACAAAGGCTATTTCCCAGGCAACCCAAAGTTCAGAAGGTGTTTGAGTAAGTAAGACTTGTCCTGGACAGGAGAATGTGCAAAGACAAATCCAAGTTCTATTCCTCTGTTCAGTATGCTCTTTTACTGAACCATTTCACTAAAATCATAGCTCTGTCTTTGAGGGAGAGAGTTAGGAACTGGAATGGGACATCAAAGCACTTTCTGAAGACTGCCCTTAAGCAAACTTGGAATGAATTGCAGTTTACTGGTTGCTACATTAGGGAGTTATTTTAGGACTCCAAAGTTGTTCTGACAGTCACTTGACAGCAAAGCAATACATTTTAAAAAAACATTTTTATTTACATTTTCTTTAGTTAAGAAACTGCATTTTTTGTTATTACTTACAGAAAGGCCTGACCTCTTGTAATTGGACATGTGTTTTCTGTCAGGAAAGCAGTTCCTGTCCCTTCAGTTATGTAGAATGAGAGGATTTAAGAAGACCTTTATTTCCAGGGGACCAACAAAACACTACGAACACTTGGCTTCTAAAGCCAATATATCATTTGGTATTTATTGAAACCTGTATACACTGATGATACTGTTGTAGCTTTTTTACTCCTGCTGTTCTGCGAGCAGGAGAGAGTGGCACCCAGTGGCTTCTTCATTCCTGTAGTTCGGCGAGTAGGAGGGAGTGTTACCGCTCTTTTACTCACACAACCAGCAACCCATTCCATTCCATTCCAAATTCCATTCTATATTCATTCCATTTCATATTCCATTCTATATTCCATTCCATTCCATTTCATAATCCTTTCCATATTCCATTCTATTCCATATCCAATCCATATTCTGTTCCACATTCCATGCCATTCCATTTTATTTCGTATTCCATTCTATTGCATATTCCATTCCATTCTGTTCCATACTGCATTCCATATTCCATTCCATTCAATAATCCATTCCATTCTGTTCTATATTCCATCCTATTCCATATTCCATTCCCGATTCCATTCAATTCCATATTCCCTCCTGTATTCCATTCCATTCAATTCAGTATTTAATTTCATTCCATATTCCATTTCATATTCTATTCTATTCCATATTCCATTCCATATTCCAGTCCAGATTCCATTCTATTCCTTTTCATATTCCATTCAATTCCATATTCCATTCCATATGCTGTTGCATTCCATTTCATATTCCATTGCATTCCGTATTCCATCCATTCCATATTCCATTCAATATTCTATTCCTTTCCATATTACCTTCCATTTCTTATTCAATTCCATATTTCATTTCCTCCCACATTCCATTGCATTTCATATTCCGTACTCCATTTCATTCTATATTCCATTCCATTCCACATTTCATTCCATCCCACATTCCATTCCAACCTATTCCATATTCCATTCTATTCCATATTCCATTCCATTCCATTCCAGAACCTATTCCATTTCATGTTCCATTCAATTCTATATTCCATTCTATAATCCATTATATTTTTCCATTCCATTCAATTCCATTCCTCATTCCATTCCATTCCATATTCCATTCTGCAGTGCATCCCATTCCATATTCCATTCCATTTCATATTTCATCCCATTCCATAATTGATTCCATTCCATATTCCATTCCAGATTCCATTCAATTCCATATTCCCTCCTGTATTCCATTCCATTAAATTCTGTATTTAATTTCACTCCACATTCCGTTTCATTCCACATTCCATTCCATATTTCATTCCATTCCACATTCCATTCAATTCCATTCCATATTTAATTTCATTCCATATTCCATTTCATATTCTATTCTATTCCATATTCCATTCCATATTCCAGTCCAGATTCCATTCTATTCCTTTTCATATTCAATTCAATTCCATATTCCATTCCTTATTCTATTTCATTCCATTTTATATTCCATTGCATTCCATATTCCATCCATTCCATATTCCATTCAATATTGTATTCCTTTCCATATTATCTTCCATTTCATATTCAATTCCGTATTCCATTTCCTCCCACATTCCATTGCATTTCATATTTCATATTCCATTTCATTCTATATTCCATTCCATTCCACATTTCATTCCATCCCACATTCCATTCTAACCTATTCCATATTCCATTCTGTTCCATATTCCATTCCATTCCGTTCCATAATCTCTTCCATTTCATGTTCCATTCAATTCTATATTTTGTTCTACAATCCATTCCATTTTTCCATTCCATTCAATTCCATTCCACGTTCCATTCCATTCCATATTCCATTCCGCAGTGCATCCTATTCCATATTCCATTCCATTTCATATTTCATCTCATTCCATAATCCATTCCATTCCACATTCCATTTGTTTCCATTCCACATTCCATTTCATATTGTATTCCATTCCACATTCCATTGCATTCCATATTCCATTCAGTATTCTATTCCTTTCCATATTATCTTCCATTTCATATTCAATTCCATATTCCATTTCCTCCCACATTCCATTGCATTTCATATTCTATATTCCATTTCATTGTATATTCCATTCCATTCAACATTCCATTCCATTTCACAATCCATTCAATTCCATTTCATAATCCTTTCCATATTTTATTCCATTTCGTATTCCATTCTGTATTCCATTCCATTCTATTCTATATTCCATTCCATATTAAATTGCATTCCATTTCTTTCCACATTCCATTCCATATACCATTCCATTCTATTTTATATTCCATTCCATTCCATTCCACTCCCTTCTGTAGTCCATTCATTCCAAATTCCATTCCATTCTGTTCTATATTTCATTCCATTTCACAATCCATTCCATACTCCATTCCATTTCATTCCATTTCATTCCACATTCCATTTCATTCCATTCCACATTCCATTCCATTTCATACTGTATTCCATTCCAGTTTCCATTTCTTTCCACATTCCACTCCATTCCATTCCATATTCCATTCTCCTCCATATTTCATTCCACATTCCATTCCATTCCATTTTGCATTCAATTCCATTCCATATTCCATTCCATTTCATTCCATTCCATTCCATATTTCATTGATTCCATATTCCATTCCATTGCATATTCCTTTCCATTACACTCCATTCCATATTCCATTCCTTCCATATTCCATTCCATTCCATTTCCCCTCCATTCCATATTCCAATCCATTCCATATTTGATTCCATATTAAATTGCATTCTGTTCCATTTTTGATTGCATTTAATTCCATTCCACATTCCATTCCATTTCATTTCATATTCTATATAATTCCATATTCCATTCCATGTTTTACTACATTGCATATTCCATTCCCCATTCCATTCCGTATTCTATTCTATATTCCATTCCATATACCATTTTCTATTTTATTGCATTCCATATTCCATTCCACATTCCATTCTATATTCCATTCAATTTCATCTTCCAGTCCATTCCATATTCCATTGTATATTCCATTTCATTTCATATTCTACTCCATTCCATATTCCATTGTATATTCCATTTTATTCCATATTCCATTCCGTCCCATATTCCATATTCCATTCCATTTAGTATTACATTTCATTCCACATTCCATTCCATTCCACATTCCATTTCATTCCATATTCCATTCCATTCCTTTTCATATTCCATCCACATTCCATTCCATTTCACATTCCATTCCTTTTCACATCCAATTCCACCTTCCATTCCATATTCCATCCATTCCATATTCCATTCAATATTCTATTCCTTTCCATATTATCTTTCATTTCATTTTTAATTCCATATTCCATTTCCTCCCACATTCCATTGCATTTCATATTCCATATTCCATTTCATTCTATATTCCATTCCATTCCACATTTCATTCCATCCCACATTGCATTCCTACCTATTCCATATTCCATTCTATTCCATATTCCATTCCATTCCATTCCAGGATCTATTCCGTTTCATGTTCCATTCAATTCTATATTCCATTCTGTAATCCATTCCATTTTTCCATTCCAATGAATTCCATTAAATGTTCCATTCCATTCCATATTCCATTCTGCAGTGCATCCCATTCCATATTCCATTTCATTTCATATTTCATCCCATTCCATAATCGATTCTATTCCATATGCCTTTCTGGATTCCATACCACATTCCATTTCATTCCATTCCACACTCCATTTCATATTGTATTCCATATTCCACTACATTCCATTCCATATTTCATTCCCTTCCATATTTCAGTCCATTACACTCCATTCCATATTCCATTTCATTCCATATTCCATTCCAGATTCCATTGTTTTCTTTTTCATATTCCATTTAATTCCATATTCCATTCCATATTGTATTTCATTTCATTTCATATTCCATTGCATTCATTATTCCGTGCATTCCATATTCCATTCAATATTCTATTCCTTTCCATATTATCTTCCATTTTATATTCAATTCCATATTCCATTTCCTCCCTCATTCCAATGCATTTCATATTCCATATTCCATTTCATTCTATATTCCATTCCATTCCACATTTCATTCCATCCCACATTCCATTCCAGCCTATTCCATATCCCTTTCTATTCCATATTCCATTCCATTCCGTTGCAGAATCTTTTCCATTTTGTGTTCCATTCAATTCTATATTCCATTCTATAATCCATCCCATTTTTCCTTTCCATTCAATTCCATTCCAAGTTCCGTTCCATTCCATATTCCATTCCGCAGTGCATCCCATTCCACATTCCATTCCGTTTCATATTTCACCCCATTCCGTAATTGATTCCATTCCATATACCATTCTAGATTCCATTCCGCATTCCATTTCTTTCCATTCCACATTTCATTTCTTATTGTATTGCATTTCACATTCAATTGCATTCCATATTCCATTCCATTCCACATTCCTTTCTATTTCACAGTCCATTCAATTCCATTTCATAATCCTTTCCATGTTTTATTCCATTCCATATTCCATTCCATTCCATTCCATTCCATATTCCATTCCATATTCCATTCCATTCTCTTTTATATTCCATTCCATTTCATTACACTCCATTCTGTAGTCTATTCATTCCAAATTCCATTCCATTCTAGTCTATATTCCATTCCCTTTCACATTCCATTCCATATTCCATTCCATTTCATTCCATTCCTTTCCACATTCCATTTCATTCCATTCTACATTCCATTTCATATTGTATTCCATTCCAATTTCCATTTCATTCCACATTCCACTCCATTCCATTCCATATTCCATTCTCCTCCATATTTCATTCCACATTCCATTCCATTCCGTTTTGCATTCAATTCCATTCCATATTCCATTCCATTTCATTCCATTCCATTCCATATTTCATTGATTCCATATTCCTTTCCATTACAGTCCTTTCCATATTTTATTCCCTCCATATTCGATTCCATTCCATTTCCACTCCATTCCATATTTCAATCCATTCCATATTTGATTCCATATTCCATTTCATTGTGTTGCATTTTTGATTCCATTTAATTCCATTCCACATTCCATTCCATTTCATTCCATATTCTATATCATTCCATATTCCGTTCCATGTTTTATTACATTGCATATTCCATTCCACATTCCATTCCATATTCTATTCTATATTCCATTCCATATTCCATTTTCTATTTTATCCCATTCCATCTTCCATTCCACTTTCCATTCTATATTCCATTCCATTTCACCTTCCATTCCATTCCATTATCCATTGTATATTCCATTTCATTCCATATTCTACTCCATTCCATATTGCATTGTATATTCCATTTTATTCCATATTCCATTCCCTCCCATATTCCATATTCCATTCCATTTAGTATTACAATTCATTCCACATTCCATTCCATTCCACCTTCCATTTCATTTCACATTCCATTCCACCTTCCATTTCATTTCACATTCCATTCCATTCCTTTTCACATTCCATTCCACATTTCATTCCATTTCACATTCCGTTCCATTTCACATTCCATTCCTTTTCATATTCAATTCCACATTCCATTCCATATTCCATCCATTCTATATTCCATTCAATATTCTATTCCTTTCCATATTATCTTCCATTTCATATTCAATTCCATATTCCATTTCCTCCCACATTCCATTGCATTTCATATTCCATATTCCATTTCATTCTATATTCCATTCCATTCCACATTTCATTCCATCCCACATTTCATTCCAACCTATTCCATATTCCATTCCATTCCGTTCCAGAATCTATTCCATTTCATGTTCCATTCAATTCTATATTCCATTCTATAATGAATTCCGTTTTTCCGTTCCATTCAATTCCATTCCACGTCCCATTGCATTCTATGTTCCATTCCACAGTGCACCCCATTCCATATTCCATTCCATTTCATATTTCATACCATTCCATAATCGATTCCATTCCATATTCCATTCTAGATTCCATTCCATCTACCATTTCTTTCCATTCAACATTCCATTTCATTTTATATTCCATTCCACATTTCATTGCATTCCATATTCCTTCCAGTCCATATTCCATTCAATATTCTATTACTTTCCATATTATCTTCCATTTCGTATTCAATTCCATATTCCATTTCCTCCCACATTCCTTGCATTTCATATGCCATATTGCATTTCATTTTATATTCCATTCCATTCCACATTCCATTCCATTTCACAATACATTCAATTCCATTTCATAATCCTTTCCATATTTTATTCCATTCCATATTCGATTCCATATTTCATTCCATTGCATTCCGTATTCCATTCCATGCTATTCTATATTCCATTCCATTCCACATTCCATTCCATATTCCATTCTATTCTATTTAATATTCCATTCCATTCCACTCCATTCCATAGTACATTCCATTCCACATTCCGTTCTATTCTATATTCCTTTCCACTTCACATTCCATTCCATATTCCATTCCATTTGATTCCATTCCATTCCATATTCCATTTAATTCCATTCCACATTCTGTTCCATATTGTATTCCATTCCACATTCCATTCTTTCCACATTTCACTCCATTCCATTCCATATTCCATGCTCCTACTTTTTCATTCCACATTCCATTCCATTCCATTTTGCATTCAGTTCTATTCCATATTCCATTCCATTTCATTCCATTCCATTCCATATTTCATTGATTCCATATTCCATTCCATTGCATATTCCTTTCCAATACACTCCTTTCCATATTCCATTCCTTCCATATTCCATTCATTCCATATTCGATTTCATTCCATTTCCACTCCATTCCATATTCCAATGCATTCCATATTTGATTCCATATTCCATTACATTCTGATTCCATTTTTGATTCCATTTAACTCCATTCCACATTCCATTCCATTTCATTCCATATTCTATATCATTCCATATTCCGTTCCATGTTTTATTACATTGCATATTCCATTTGGCATTCCATTCCATATTCTATTCTATATTCAGTTCCATATTCCACTTTCTATTTTATTCCATTCCATATTCCATTCCACATTCCATTCTATATTCCATTCCATTTCACATTCCAATCCATTCCATATTCCATTGTATATTCCATTTTATTCCAAATTTCATTCCCTCCCATATTCCATATTCCATTCCATTTAGTATTACATTTCATTCCACATTCCATTCCATTCCACATTCCATTTCATTTCACATTCCATTCCATTCCTTTTCATATTCCATTCCACATTCTATTCGATTCCACATTCAATTCGATTTCACATTCCATTCCTTTTCATATTCAATTCCACATTAGATTCCATATGCCATCCATTCCAGATTCAATTCAATATTCTATTCCTTTCCATATTATCTTCTATTTCATATTCAATTCCATATTCCATTTCCTCCCACATTCCATTGCATTTCATATTCCATATTCCATTTCATTCTGTATTCCATTCCATTCCACATTCCATTGCATTTCACAATCCATTCAATTATATTTCATAATCCTTTCCATATTTTATTCCATTCCATATTCCATTCCATTGCATTCCATATTCCTTTCCATTCTATTCTATATTCCATTCCATATTTCATTCCATTCCATTCCATTCCACATTCAATTCCATATTCCATTCCATTGCATTCCATATTCCATTCCATTCTATTCTATATTCCATTCCATATTTCATTCCATTCCATTCCACATTCCATTCCATTCTATTCTATTTTATATTCCATTTCATTCCATTCCACTCCATTTCATAGTCTATTCCATTCCACATTCCATTCCATTCTGTTCTATATTCCATTCCATTTCACATTCCATTCCATATTCCATTCCATTTCATTCCATTCCCTTCCACATTCCATTTCATTCCATTCCATATTCTATTCCATATTGCATTCCATTACGCATTCCATTTCATTCCACATTCCACTCCATTCCATTCCATATTCCATTCTCCTCCATATTTCATTCCACATTCCATTCCAATCCATTTTGCAGTCAATTCCATTCCATATTCCATTCTATTGCATTGCATTCCATTCCATATTTCATTGATTCCATATTCCTTTCCATTGCATATTCCTTTCCATTACACTCCATTTCATATTCCATTTCTTCCATATTCCATTCCATTCCAGTTTCACTCCATTCCATATTCCAATCCATTCCATACTTGATTCCATATTCCATTCCATTCTGTTTCATTTTTGATCCCATTTAATTCCATTCCACATTCCATTTCATTTCATTCCATATTCTATATCATTCCATATTCCATTCCATGTTTTATTACATTGCATATTCCATTCTGCATTTCATTCCATATTCTATTCTATATTCCATTCCATATTCCACATTCTATTTATTCCATATTCCATTGTATATTCCATTCCATTCTGTATTCTACTCCATTCCATATTCCATTGTATATTCCATTTTATTCCATATTGCATTCCCTCCCATATTCTGTATTCCATATTCCATTGCATTTAGTATTAAATTTCATTCCACATTCCATTCCATTTCACATTCCATTCCTTTTCGTATTCAATTCTACATTCCATTCCATATTCCATCCATTCCATATTCCATTCAATATTCTATTCCTTTCCATATTATCTTCCATTTCATATTCAACTCCATATTCCATTTCCTCCCAAATTCCATTGCATTTCATATTCCGTATGCCATTTCATTCTATATTCCATTCCATTCCACATTTCATTCCATCCCACATTCCATTCCAACCTATTTCATATTCCATTCTATTCCATATTCCATTCAATTCCGTTCCAGGATGTATTCCATTTCATGTTCCATTCAATTCTATATTGCATTCTATAATCCATTCCATTTTTCCATTCCATTCAATTCCATTCCACGTTCCATTCCATTCCATATTTCATTCCACAGTGCAACCCATTCCATATTCCATTCCATTCCATTCCACATTCCATTTTATATTCCATTCCATTCTATTTTATATTCCATTCCATTCCATTTCACTCTATTCAGTAGTCCATTCCATTCCACATTCCATTCCATTCTATTCTATATTCCATTCCATTTCACATTCCATTTCATATTCCATTCCATTTCATTCCATTCCATTCCATTCAACATTCCATTTCATTCCATTCCACATTCCATTTCATATTGTATTCCATTCCAGTTTCCATTTCTTTCCACATTCCACTCCATTCCATCCCATATTCCATTCTCCTCCATATTTCATTCCACATTCCATTCCATTCCATTTTGCATTCAATTCCATTCCATATTCCATTACATTTCATTCCATTCCATTCTATATTTCATTGATTCCATATTCCATTCCATTGCATATTCCTTTCCATTATACTCCATTCCATATTCCATTCCTTCCATATTCCATTCCATTCCATTTCCACTACTTTCCATATTCCAATCCATTCCATATTTGATTCCATATTAAATTGCATTCTCTTCCATTTTTGATTGCATTTAATTCCATTCCACATTCCATTCCATTTCATTTCATATTCTATATCATTCCATATTCCAGTCCATGTTTTACTACATTGCATATTCCATTCCCCATTCCATTCCGTATTCTATTCTATATTCCATTCCATATACCATTTTCTATTTTATTGCATTCCATATTCCATTCCACATTCCATTCTATATTCCATTCAATTTCATCTTCCAATCCGTTCCATATTCCATTGTATATTCCATTTCATTTCATATTCTACTCCATTCCATATTCCATTGTATATTCCATTTTATTCCATATTCCATTCCATCCCATATTCCATATTCCATTCCATTTAGTATTACATTTCATTCCACATTCCATTCCATTCCACATTCCATTTCATTCCATATTCCATTCCATTCCTTTTCATATTCCATTCCTCATTCCATTGCATTTCACATTCCATTCCATTTCACATTCCATTCTATTCCATGTTGAATTCCACATTCCATTCCACATTCCATGCATTCCATATTCTGTTCAATATTCTGTTCCTTTCATATTATCTTTCATTTCATTTTTAACTCCATATTCCATTTCCTCCCACATTCCATTGCATTTCATATTCCATATTCCATTTCATTCTATATTCCATTCCATTCCACATTTCATTCCATCCCACATTGCATTCCAACCTCTTCCATATTCCATTCTATTCCATATTCCATTCCATTCCATTCCAGAATCTATTCCATTTCATTTTCCATTCAATTCCTTATTCCATTCTATAATCCATTCCATTTTTCCATTCTATTCCATTCCATTACATGTTCCATTCCATTCCATATTCCATTCCGCAGTGCATCCCATTCCATATTCCATTCCATTTCATATTTCATCCCATTCCATAGTCGATTCCATTCCATATTCCATTCTGGATTCCGTTCCACATTTCATTTCATTCCATTCCACATTCCATTTCATTCCATATTCCACTCCATTCCATTCCATATTCCATTCAATTCCATATTCCAATCTACATTCCATTCTATTCCTTTTCATATTCCATTCAATTCCATATTCCATTCCATATTCTATTTCATTCCATTTCATATTTCATTGCATTCATTATTCCATTCATTCCATATTCAATTAAATTTTCTATTCCTTTCTATATTATCTTCCATTTCATATTCAATTCCGTATTCCATTTCCTCCCACATTCCATTGCATTTCATATTCCACATTCCATTTCATTCTATATTCCATTCCATTCCACATTCCTTTCCATTTCAGAATCCATTCAATTCCATTTCATAATCCTTTCCATATTTTATTCCATTCCAGATTCCATTCCGTATTCCATTCCATTCTATTCTATATTCCATCCCGTTCGATTCCATTCCACATTTCATTCCATATTCCATTCCAATTTTATATTCCATTCCATTCCATTCCACTCCATTCCGTAGTCCATTCCATTTCACATTCCATTCCATTCTATTCTATATTCCATTCAATTTTACATTCCATTCCATATTCCATTCCATTCCATATTCCGTTTCATTCCATTCCACATTCCATTTCATATTGTATTCCATTCCTCATTCCATTTCCTTCCACATTCCACTCCATTCCATTCCATATTCCATTCTCCTCCGTATTTCTTTCCACATTCCATTCCATTCCATTTTGCATTCAATTCTATTCCACATTCCATTCCATTTCATTCCATTCCATTCCATATTTCATTGATTCCCTATTCCATTCCATTGCATATTCCTTTCCATTCCACTCCATTCCATATTCCACTCCTTACATATTCTATTCCATTCCATTTCCACTCCATTCCATGTTCCAATCCATTCCATATTTAATTCCATATTCCATTTTGTTCTGTTCCATTTTTGATTCCATTCAATTCCATTCCATTTCATTCCATATTCTGTATCATTCCACATTCCATTCCATGTTTTATTACATTGCATATTCCATTCCGCATTCCATTCCATATTCTATTCTGTATTCCATTCCATATTCCATTTTCTATTTTATTCCATTCCATATTCCATTCCACATTCCATTCTATATTCCATTCCATTTCACCTTCCAATCCATTCCATATTTCATTGTATATTCCATTCCATTCCATACTCTACTCCATTCCATATTGCATTGTATATTCCATTTTATTCCATATTCCATTCCCTCCCATATTCCATACTCCATTCCATTTAGTATTACATTTCATTCCCCATTCAATTCCATTCCACATTCCATTTCATTTCACATACATTTCATTCCTTTTCATGTTCCATTCCTCATTCCATTCCATTTCACATTCCGTTCCTTTCCATATTCAATTCCACATTCCATTCCATATTCCATCCATTCCATATTCCATTCAATATTCTTTTCCTTTCCATATTATCTTCCATTTTATATTCAATTCCATTCCATTCCATATTCCATTCCACAGTGCATCCCATTCCATATTCCATTCCATTTCATATTTCATCCCATTCCATAAGCGATTCCATTCCATATTCCATTCTAGATTCCATTTCACATTCCATTTCATATTGTATTCCATTCCACATTCCATTTCATTCCATATTCCACTCCATTCCAATCCATATTCCATTCTCTTCTATATTTCATTCCATTACAGTCTATTCCATATTCCATTCCATTTCATATTCCATTCCAGATTCCATTCTATTCCTTTTCATATTCCATTCAATTCCATATTCCATTCCATATAGTATTTCATTCCATTTCATATTCCATTCCATTCCATATTCCATTCAATATTCTATTCCTTTCCATAATATCATCCATTTCATATTCAATTCTATATTCGATTTCCTCCCACATTCCATTGCATTTCATAATCCATATTCCATTTCATTCTGTATTCCGTTCCCTTCCACGTTTCATTTCATTCCACTTTCCATTCCAACCTATTCCATATTCCGTTCTATTCCATATTTCATTCCATTCTGTTCCAGAATCTGTTCCATTTCATGTTCCTTTCAATTCTATATTCCATTCTATAATCCATTCCATTTTTCCATTCCATTCAATTCCATTCCATGTCCCATTCCATTCTATATTCCATTCCTCAGTGCATCCCATTCCATATTTCATTCCTTTTCATGTTTCATCCCATTGCATAATCGATTCCATTCCATATTCCATTCTAGATTCCATTCTACATTCAATTTCTTTCCATTCCACATTCCATTTTATATTGTATTCCATTCCACATTCCATTGTATTCCATATTCCTTCCATTCCATATTCCATTCAGTATTCTATTTCTTTCCATATTATTTTCCATTTCATATTCAATTCCATATTTCATTTCCTCCCACATTCCATTGCATTTCATATTCCCTATTCCATTTCATTCTATATTCCATTCCATTTCACAATCCATTCAATTCCATTTCATAATCCTTTCCATATTTTTTTCAATTCCATATTCCATTGTGTATTCCATTCCATTGCATTCCATATTCCATTTCATTCTATTCTATATTCCATTCCATATTCCATTCCATTCCATTCCACATTCCATTCCATATTCCAATCCGTTCTATTTTACATTCCATTCCATTGCATTCAACTACATTCCGTAGTCCATTCCATTCCACATTCCATTCTATTCTATTCTATATTCCATTCCATTTCACATTCCATTCCATATTCCATTACATTTCATTCCATTCCATTCCACATTCCATTTCATTCCACCTTCCACTCCATTTCATTCCATATTCCATTCTCCTCCATATTTCATTCCACATTCCATTCCATTCCATTTTGCATTCAATTCCGTTCTATATTCCATTCCATTTCATTCGATTCCTTTCCATATTTCATTGATTCCATGTTCCATTCCATTGCATATTCCTTTCCATTACACTCCATTCCAATTTCCATTCCTTCCATATTCGATTCCATTTCATTTCCACTCCATTCTATATTCCAATGCATTCCATATTTGATTCCATATTCCATTTCATTCTGTTCCATTTTTCATTCCATTTAACTACATTCCACATTCCATTCCATTTCATTCCATATTCTATATCATTCC
Source organism: Alouatta palliata (assembly GCA_004027835.1). NCBI lineage: Eukaryota > Metazoa > Chordata > Mammalia > Primates > Atelidae > Alouatta > Alouatta palliata. The sequence goes on from PVKV010008816.1 coordinate 67,509, forward strand.
ATATTCCATTGCAGGTTTTATTGCATTACATCTTCCATTCTGCATTCCATTCCATATTTTATTTTATATTCCATTCCATTTTCCATTTTCTATTTTATTCCATTCCATATAATTTTCCACATTCCATTCTATATTCCATTCCATTTCACCTTCCAATACATTCCATATGCCATTGTATATTCCATTCCATTCCATATTCTACTCCATTCCATACTCCATTGTATATTCTATTTTATTCAATATTCCATTCCCTCCCATATTCCATATTCCATTCCATTCAGTATTACATTTCATTTCACATACCATTCCATTCCACATTCCATTCCATTTCACATTCCATTCCTTTTCATATTCAATTCCACATTCCATTCTGTATTCCATCCATTCCATATTCCATTCAATATTCTATTCCTTTCCATATTATCTTCCATTTCATATTCAATTCCATATTCCATTTTCTCCCACATTCTATTGCATTTCATATTCCATATTCCATTTCATTCTATATTCCATTCCATTCCACATTTCATTCCATCCCACATTGCATTCCAACCTATTCCATATTCCATTCTATTCCATATTCCATTCCATTCCGTTCCAGAATCTATTCCATTTCATTTTCCATTCAATTCCTTATTCCATTCTATAATCCATTCCATTTTTCCATTCTATTCCATTTCATTTCACATTCCATTCCATTCCATCTTCTATTCCACAGTGCAGCCCATTCCATATTACATTCCATTTCGTATTTCATCCCATTCCATAATTGATTCCATTCCATATTCTATTCTGGATTCCATTCGACATTCCATTTCATTCCATATTCCATTCCATTCCATATTCCATTCCATATTCCATTCTATTCCTTTTCACATGCCATTCAATTCCATATTCCATTCCATATTCTATTTCATTCCATTTCATATTCCATTGCATTCCATATTCCATCCATTCCATATTCCATTCAATATTCTATTCCTTTCCATATTATCTTCCATTTCATATTCAATTCCATATTCTTTTTTCTCTCACATTCCATTGCATTTCATATTCCATATTCCATTTCATTCTATATTCCATTCCGTTCCACATTTCATTCCATCCCACATTCCATTCCAACCTATTTCATATTCCATTCTATTCCATATTCCATTCCATTCCATTCCATAATCTATTCCATTACATGTTCCATTAAATTCTACATTCCATTTTATAATCCATTCCGTTTTTCCATTCCTTTCAATTCCATTCCACATTCCATTCCATTCCATATTCCATTGCACAGTGCATCCCATTCCATATTCCATTACATTTCATATTTCATCATATTGCATAATCGATTCCATTCCATATTCCATTGTATATTCCATTCCATATACCATTTCTTTCCATTACACATTCCATTTCGTATTGTATTCCATTCCACATTCCTTTGCATTCCATACTCCTTCCATTCCATATTCCATTCAGTATTCTATTCCTTTCCATATTATCTTCCATTTCATATTCAATTCCACATTCCATTTCTTCCCACATTCCATTGCATTTTGTATTCCATATTCCATTTCATTCTATATTACATTCAATTCCACATTCCATTCCATTTCACAATCCATTCAATTCCATTTCATAAACCTTTCCATATTTTATTCCATTCCATATTCCATTCCGTATTCCATTCCATTGCATTCCATGTTCCATTCCATTCTATTCTATATTCCATTCCATATTCCATTCCATTCCATTCCATGCCACTATCCATTCCATATTCCATTCCATTCTATTTTATATTCCATTCCATTCCATTCCACTCCATTCCATTGCACATTCCATTCCATTTCATTCCATTCCACATTCCATTCCATATTGTATTCCATTCCACATTCCATTTCATTCCACATTCCACTCCATTCCAATCCATATTCCATTCTCCTCAACATTTCATTCCACATTTCATTCCATTCCATTCTGCATTCAATTCCATTCCATATTCCATTCCATTTCATTCCATTCCATTCCATATTTCATTAATTCTGTATTCCATTCCATTGCATATTCCTTTCCATTACACTCCATTCCATATTCCACTCCTTCCATATTCCATTCAATTCCATTTCCACTCCTTTCCATATTCCAATCCATTCCATATTTGATTCCATATTCCATTCCAATCTGTTCCATTTTTTATTCCATTTAATTCCATTCCACATTCCATTCAATTTCATTGCATATTCTATATCATTCCACATTCCATTTCATGTTTTATTACATTGCATATTCCATTCCGCATTCCATTCCATATTCTATTCTATATTCCATTCCATATACCATTTTCCATTTTATTCCATTCCATATTCCATTCCACATACCATTCTATATTCCATTCCATTTCACTTTCCAATCTATTCCATATTTCATTGTATATTCCATTCCATTCCATATTCTACTCCATTCCATATTGCATTGTATATTCCATTTTATTCCATATTACATTCCCTCCCGTATTCCATATTCCATTCCATTTAGTATTACATTTCATTCCACATTCCATTCCATTCCACATTCCATTCCATTTCACATTCCATTCCATTTCACATTCCATTCCTTTCCATATTCAATTCCACATTCCATTCCATATTCCATCCATTCCATATTCCATTCAATATTCTATTCTTTTCCATATTTTCTTCCATTTCATATTCAATTCCATATTCCATTTCCTCCCACATTCCATTGCATTTCATATTCCATATTCCATTTCATTCTATATTCCATTCCATTCCACATTTCATTCCATCCCACATTCCATTGCAAACTCTTCCATATTCCATTCCATTCCATTCCAGAATCTATTCCATTTCATGTTCCATTCAATTCTATATTCCATTCTATAATCCATTCCATTTTTCCATTCCATTCAATTGCATTCCACATTCCATTCCATTCTATATTCCATTCCGCAGTGCATTCCATTCCATATTCCATTCCATTTCATATTTCATCCCATTCCGTAATCGATTCCATTCCATATTCCATTCCAGATTCCATTCAATTCCGTATTCCCTCCCGTATTCTATTCCATTCAATTCAGTATTTAATTTCATTCCACATTCCATTCCATATTTCATTCCATTCCATATTCAATTCCACATTCCATTCAATTCCATTCCATATTTAATTTCATTCCATATTCTGTTTCATATTCTATTCTATTCCATATTCCATTCCAGATTCCATTCTATTCCTTTTCATATTCCATTCAATTCCATATTCCATTCCATATTCTATTTCATTCCATTTCATATTCCATTGCATTCCATATTCCACCATTTCATATTCCATTCAATATTCTATTGCTTTCCATATTATCTTCCATTTCATATTCAATTCCATATTCCATTTCCTCCCACATTCCATTGCATTTCATATTCCATATTCCTTTTCATTCTATATTCCATTCCATTCCACATTTCATTCCGTCCTACATTCCATTCCAACCTCTTCCATATTCCATTCTATTCCATATTCCATTCCATTCCATTCCAGAATCTATTCCACTTCATGTTCCCTTCAATTCTATATTCCATTCTATAATCCATTCCATTTTTCCATTCCATTCTATTCCTTTTCATATTCCATTCAATTCCATATTCCATTCCATATTCTATTTCATTCCATTTCATATTCCATTGCATTCCATATTCCATCCATTCCATATTCCATTCAATTCCATATTCCAATCTAGAACCTATTCCATCTTCCATTCCATTCGATTCCATTTTACTTTCAATTGCATATTCCATTCCATTCCATATTCCATTCTGTAATCCATTCTATTCTATATTCCATTCAATTCCATATCCCCTTCATTCTGTACTCCTGTTTTCCACTTCATATTCCAGTGTATATTCCACTCCATTGCATATTCCTTCTCATTCTATATTGTATTCCATTCCATAACCACTCCATTTCATATTCCATTCTATTGCATATTCCATTCCATTTGCCATTTCATTCTGTTCCATTTTTTATTCCATTTAATTCCATTCCTCATTCCATTCCATTTCATTCCATATTCTATATTATTCCATATTCCATTCCATTCCTTATTCCATTCCCTTCCATATTTCATTCCATTACACTCCATTCTATATTCCATTCTTTTCCATATTCCATTCCAGATTCCATTCTATTCCTTTTCATATTCCATTCAATTCCACATTCCATTCCATATTCTATTTCTTTCCATTTCATATTCCATTGCATTCCATATTCCATCCATTCCATATTCCATTCAATATTCTATTCCTTTCCATATTATCCTCCATTTCATATTCAATTCCATATTCCATTTCCTCCCACATTCCATTGCATTTCATATTCCATATTCCATTTCATTCTATATTCCATTCCATTCCACATTTCATTCCATCCCACATTCCATTCCAAACTCTTCCATATTCCATTCCATTCTGTTCCAGAACCTATTCCATTTCATGTTCCTTTCAATTCTATATTCCATTCTATAATCCATTCCATTTTTCCATTCCATTCAATTGCATTCCACGTTCCATTCCATTCCATATTCCATTTCGCATTTCATTCCATTCCATATTCCATTCCATTTCATATTTCATCCCATTCCATAATCGATTCCATTCCATATTCCATTCCAGATTCCATTCAATTCCATATTCCCTCCCGTATTCCGTTCCATTCAATTCAGTATTTAATTTCATTCCACATTCCATTTCATATTCTATTCTATTCCTTATTGCATTCAATTCCATCCTACATTCCATTTCATATTGTATTCCATTCACATTCCATTTCATTCCATATTCCACTCCATTCTATTCCATATTCCATTCTCTTCCATGTTTCATTCCACATTCCATTCCATTCTATTTTGCATTCAATTCCATTTCATATTCCATTCCATATTCCATTACACATTCTGTTTTCCATTCTATTCCATATTTCATTCCATTTCATATTCCATTCCATTTTCCATTTCATTCCATTCCATATCCGTTCAATGTCTGATTCCTTTCCTTATTGCATTGCATTCCATATTCCATTCCACATTCCATTGCATTTCATATTCTTTTTCATTCCATATTCCATTTCATTCCATTTATATTTCACTCCATGTTCCATTCCATTTCATATTCTATTTCATTCCATATTCCATTTCATTCCATTTATAGTTCATTCCACATTCCATTCCATTTAGATTCCATTCCATATTCAATTCCATTCCATATTGCAGTCTATATTCCATTCCATTCCACATTCCATTCCATTTCATAATCTATTCAATTCCATTCCATATTTCTTTCCATATCTTATTCCATTCCACACTCCATTCCATTTCATTCCATTCCATATTCCATTCCCTATTCCATTCCATGATTACTCCCACAACCATGACCAAGAAGAATAAGGACACTGGAAAGTAAGGCAAAGGATTATTTATTAAGTGACAGAAAGAGTCTCAGCAGCAAGAGGGGGCCTAAAAAAGGGTTGCCAGCTATGAGGCTAAGCACAGGTGTTTTTATGGTCTTAAGATGGGGAAGGCTTGGACTGAACAATGCACCAAAATGTACCACTCAGAGAGACATGATAATGCAGAGAAGTGCAAAGAACCAATCAGGAGAGGAAAAAGTAAGGACCAATCAGAACAAAGCACATGAAATGGGACAAAGGGCATGCCAAAGGGAGAGAGAAGCATGCCCCAAAAGAATGGAATGTGTACATCTGGGCTAATAGAATGGCTGTTTTCATTTTGGGATGCAGGATTTTTCTTATCTGGGGCCTGCAGCTTGGTTTTCAGGCTGTTCTTGGTTTGAAGGAGTTTTAACAAGGATCAACCCTAACTGCCTGCCTAACCAGTTCCTTCCTTCCTCTTTTCTCAATACTCTGTGTTCCTGGAAATTTAGTGACCATTGTCTCCACTTCTTCTCTTCAGTGAGAGTTATATGGAGCAATGATCCCCAGCCTTTATGGTACCAAGGACCCATTTTGTGGAAGACAATTTTTCCACAGACTGAACAGGGGATAATTCAAATGCGTTATGTTTATTGTTCACTTTATCTCTATTATTATTACATTGTAATATATAATGAAATAATTATACAACTCACCATGAGTAGAATCAGTGGGAGCCCTGGGCTTGTGTTCCCACAACTAGACGGTTCCTTCTGGGGGTGGTGAGTTGGGGGGTGACAGATCATCAGTCTTTAGTTTCTCATAAGGAGTGAGCAATCTAAATCCCTCGCATGTGCAGTTCACAATGGTGTTTGCATTCCTATTAGAATCTAATGCTGTTAGTGCTTTGACAGGATGTAGAGCTTAGGCAGTAGTGTGAGCAACGAGGAGCTGCTATAAATACAGATGAAGTTTCACTTGTTTGTCTGCCACTCATCTCCTGCTGTGTGGCTCACAGGTTGGAACCCCTAATGTAGAGGC
>PVKV010008816.1:74082-85344 GCA_004027835.1 Alouatta palliata
TTGCATTTTAGGTTTGGGGGTACATGTGAAGAACATGCAAGATTGTTACATAGGTACACACATGGCAGTGTGATTTGCTGCCTTCCTCCCCATCATCTGTATCTGTTATTTCTCCCCATGCTATCCCTCCCCAACTCCCCACCCCCCGCTGTCCCTCCCCTTTTTCCCCCCAACAGACCCCAGTGTGATATGCTCCCCTTCCTGTGTCCATGTGTTCTCATTGTTCAACACCCGTCTATGAGTGAGAATATGCGGTGTTTGGTTTTCTGTTCCTGTGTCAGTTTGCTGAGAATGATGGCTTCCAGGTTCATCCATGTCCCTACAAAGGATGCAAACTCATCGTTTTTGATGGCTGCATAATATTCCATGGTGTATATGTGTCACATTTTCACTGAGGCTTTACCTTCTCACCTTACATATCTTTTTTCTTCAAATTCTATCTCTAAATTTCCTATAAAGACTACTCTTAAAATGTGCACAGTTTTGTAGTAGTTAAGAGTATAAACTGTCATATTAGTCATGCCTGATTTACATTCTTGTTAAGCAATTTACTAAATAATAACTACCATAAATTTTTGACGACTCTAAGAACCAATGTTTCTATACATAGTAAAATAGTAACATGACCTAGTAGCTAGGGCTGTCATAAGAATTTAATTCCATAATTTATTCAAAGCTTAAAGCATAGTATTTGGCAAATAGTAAGCACATAAAAAGACAACTACAATAATAAAAAATCATGAACTTCATAAGTTAACTGAAATATTTTAAGATTATATGTATTCTTTCTCTAAATTATGTTGTTTTCTCAACCAAGATAATATTAAAACTTGCCATAATATACCCTTAGTGAATTTAACTCTTTTAAAATTACCTTCCTCTTTCCATGGGTCTCTTATATTTTCTCCTTCACGCATTCAAGCCTCTCATACTCTTTCTCACTTATGCCTTCTTTACTCCCTCTGGTAGCAAGATATCCTCTTACAGCCATTTGAGACACTGTTTACACCTAGTCATGCATTTTTAATGTGTTATTTTTTATAAAGACAGATAAGAAATGTATCTTTAGAGATTTAAGGCAATTTTACCTTGATAAAAAAAATAGGCAAATACAATTATACATTCATTTAAAGCATTCAAATCACAGCAAGAAACGATGTCAGCCTGTGTATATATTACTGATACCATAGAAGGTTAAATGTTTAAGAAGGCACATCCACCCTGTTAAGAGAGTGCACTCATTTAGTATTGTGATAGCTCACTAAAAGTACTCTAGTGAGTTTTACATATCTATGTAAGATATACATCCCTGAGCATTTATTTCCAAAAAGTAACTCTCATTCTCAGAAGCATCTGGTTCAATATAGGGTTAAGTCCATTATTGATAAAACTCCTGGGAAACAGAAACCAATTTCAATTGCACCCACTCATTTGAATCGTTTTACCCTGCCACTCCCCAATCCTGCAAGTTGCAAATACACAAATATTTTATGTATTTGAGAAGAAATGAAGACTGTAAATGTATAGTTACATTTCCTGAAAGTAGTTGTCAAATGCACATAAATTAAATCACAGATACATTAAAACAAAACCAAATGAAATAGAAACTTCTATGTGGGTTACATGGTGATTCTCAATTCTGTGGACATAGAATCCCTAGAAATTTCCAAAAATAAAAGGTCTATGAACTACGTGTTCTATTTTATTGAACTTAGCAGACACAATATATTTAGTCAAATTGGTGCTAGCTATATGTCAAATTATTTTGCAGTGTTTTAAATTTGCACTGGCTCAGAGTAGTAATACTATACTAGGAAAAATTGTTTACCTATTTCTTAAGAAATCCACTCTAGTATACACAATATTTAAAATAATGAAGTCTTTTTTGGAAAAAAAGAGCAAAAGTCAAAAGAAATAGTTAGAAATAACAAATTTCAATGGCTATTTTGTATCACTTTTTGATATTTGCAATTAAAATAGATAGTAAAAATATATTCCGTTGACATATTTACCTGTTTTAAAGTAGATTAATCACATTTTTCAGCAAACTCTTCAACCTTAAATGCTATTGACCAAACAAATGAATATATATTAATCCAAGTTTCATGGATAAGTCATAGACAAGATGAAGATAAATAGGACAAGTTATCAGAAAAAGAATGAATAAATGACTGAGCAATGTAACACATATACAAAATAGTAGGTTTATTGTGTCAATAGCTTTTTGTCAGATACAACCTTAATCACTGAATTAATTATTGAATTACTGTTGCAACGATCATGCTAACTGCCTGCCATTTATTTAGTTCTACTTGGTAGCATTAGGATTGTAGAAGGAATTGGAGACACAATCACTGTCTTTAAAAATCACTCTGATGATTGGACGTAATAAGAGTGAAAGCATCGAACATTAGGAAAGTTTTAAAAGTTGAATGTAATTAGCAGCAATATGAGCTGATGTATTGTAGGAATCAAGAGGAAAGGGAATTGAAGACAGGCTGAAACTGACAAGGATACTGGGGAGATGAAAATGAACTAGATCACATAGATTGTATAAAGGTGTTTAGATAATGGATTGAGAAAACAACAGCGGAATGATATTAAGTCAAAACTCACTTTTAATTTGAAATATAATAGGAAAAAAATAGATCATAATTAAGTCATAAACAGTCTTGATAAAAAGTTTGATGATTTTTTCTATGACAAATTTTTTTAAATCTTTTCTAACTTTGCAAGTGATATTTGATTTTACTCTTGAGGTCATTGTAAGCGAAGAGAAAATTTGATGATAGAGTTATATTTCAGCAATGACAGTTTTTTTCCCCTTATGAATTGAAAACTGTGGTGGACAGAAGCTGCTCAGGAAATTTAATATTTGTGCCTGAAGTTTCTGTCTGATCATCCTTCTTTAATTTTAAAGCATCCCCAGCTAAAGATTCTTAGAAAACCCTTTTTTATAATTTTAGATTGTGTATGCACTCTGAAGTGACATTTGAATAAATGAAATATTTTTCATTAACCTTGTTCTTTAAAAACATCTAAGTTGTGAGACATTGAACATATTTTAGAATAAGTTAACCTTAACATATTCCTTGAACTATATGGTAAATATTCGAGTATGCTCCTTAAAAAACATTTATCTGGAAATACACAGAAGAAAGCAATCACTGGCTATACAGTTTGCCAGCCATAATTAGATTTGAAAGCTGAACAGTATTAATTCTCTTTGGTCTGTATAGTATAAACAGAATTTTCAAAATACAAACAACAAAATCTCAATGTTTATTGTTTTATTCAATTCCTTATTTAGTTTTATCTTTTATATTACTTATATGTTAGAGGCTCTAGGGGAAAATAAGAATATATGTGGTTGAAATCTTCCTGAGCGTATGCTGTGGCATTTCAAACGTTCTTATTTCAAACGCACTTTTTAACACGAACAGATAAACCAACAGAAGATGCCTAGAGGAAAATCTAAAATTACATTATAATATTTCCAGTTTTAAGACATAAAAACTGAACCCCCAAAGCCTGATTTACTCAAATGTCACCATGAAATTTTCAGCACTGTTATTGATCAATGCATATTTAATAAAATAAATTTTAAAATTACATTTACATACAAGTTATTTTACTTTTATTTGTTGGCTTATCACTAAAATATACTTGCTTATGTAGACACGTGGTAAATCATCAAAAATATGATTTACTTCATTGTCATTTTGAAGCACGGAAATTTATGAAGAGTGAGGCAGAAAAGGAAGCTAGGTAGGGAGAATACTCCTCAGAGTGTGGAAGACCAATTTAAACAGGTTTATTCTTCAAACATAGCAAATATAAATCAGGGAAATCATGTCTGCACTTTAGAAATAACATACTAAAATGAAATGGAAGAGAGAAAGTCCAATGAAGAAAGATATTTCAAAGGCTGAGATCGGGGGATTGGCTAGTAGTAAATGAATTTTAAATATTTTTAAGGTTTCTATTTTCTAAGATTTCTTTCAAAATTTTAATCACACTCTGTTTAAAACACATGACAAAGTAAGTATATGTATATACTTACTTATACATATAGATATATGTATAAGTACATATATCTATGTACTTATACATATATCTTATACATATATACTTATACACCTTATAGATCAGATATTGAATAGAAATGCGAAAATAGTAAATGAAGTACAGTGGTTAGCTTATTGTTGTGGGAAAGAAAAAAAATGATCTGGTGGAGAATTCAATTCTTGGATATGAAATATTCAGGCCACTGATATTTGAGACTTGTTTAATAACCTGTCCTGACTGGAAATATTGACCCATATCATTTAGTGTAGCTTTTCAGTTTTCTTGGTTGACTTAACTGTGTAACCTTATAAAGTCTTACTATATTTGCTTGAGATATACTGATCATTTTATCTTTGATTATATTCTTATAGTTTACCAACACATTAAATCATGCTCAGTAAATTAAATATTTTAATTTTTAATGTCTTCAAACATTGAATATATATATGTGTGTATACACACACATATACATACAGAAAATTGATTAACATCGGAATCATGCAATTCACTTAGTAGCCTAGATGTGTGTACCTTCCATATGCAAGCTATTTTTCCTATTTTTACAGAAGTTCAATGATAAAATTAAAAGAAAATATTATGTTTAGCTATATAAGAAACACATTGAAAAAATATCTTTCTTATCCACTAAAGCAAAGGATCTGATTTGTTCATATGTGATTACTCATTTGGAATGCTGTTGGAATCATTATTAAAATTATTATAATTAGTTATTATGGTTCATCATCTATTGGTAAACTATTTTTTTGTAATTAAAATAGAGAATTTTTTTATTACTGTGTATCATGCCTTAGGAATTGCAGTCAAAATTATCTCTGGGACTTTAAAAAATATATTACTGATCTAAGCCCAGTATACTGATTTAATACTTAGAGGGAAGAAAAATTAAGAATTTTTAAAAGCAATCTGGGTGATTCTAAAATATAAAAGATTTATAAATTATAGCAGTAGATAACATTTTCAGATCAATGAAAGAAAAAAAAGCTACCGGAGTGACATATTTCATTGTGATCCCTTTTTGCTGAATAACACCTATGTATATATTTGAAAACGTAGGTGTAGAAATAAAAAAATACGTGAGCATATGACTTGCTTTGAACAAATCTAAGAAGACCAGAAGTGATTTCCTTCTGTGCAGATAAAAAAACTGAAAGGAAAAAGATATTGGGGTTCCTCAGTACTCAAATGACAGTAAACAGGATTTCGTTCTGCTGTGAATGATGAAAACAATGTAGAGTGAAAAATGCATTTCAGTGAAAGCAAGAAAGGTACCTATTCATTTTGGTAGCCAACAATGATTATATAACTAAGAATGATTGGTATTTTAAGGGATTCCAATTGGAGTATCAGGATTATTTTTTATATACAATAAGGATAAATAAAAGCTTTACATTTCTTTCTAGGACAACATGCTTAAGATTAGGATTTGAAGGGAAGGAAAATTTCCCAACTTTATATATAAATGACTGCCTGCTATTTTCTGATGTAAAATAATTATATTTTCTCTGAAAATTTTTGCAGGTGTTGTAAATATTGCCAAGGAAATCCGATCAAGTGCACGGAGAGGAATTACAACACAAATACTCTAGCATTTTTGTTCATTGTAGCAACTGAATTAGAATCTATCACGTCTGACCTCAAGCCCTACACTTCATTTCCTTCAGAAGACTGTCCCTAGTTATTAAAGACATACTGTTATCCAAATGTTTATGGCCTGTAATCATTCAAATAACTCTCATTTAAGATGATAAAGTATCAAAAATTATTTATTGTCAAGTATCATGCCTTAGGAATTTTAGTGAAAATTAACTGTGCAACTTAAAAAATATATTCTTAGATTTAAGCCCAGATATTCTGATTTAGTACTTCTTAGAGGGAAGAACAATAAAGAATTTTTAAAGGCAATCTGGGTGATTCTAAAGTATAAAAGATGTTGAAATCATAGCAGTGCATACTATTTTATCTTCTAATCAGCCAATTTATTTTACTAACAAAATTTAGCAGGACTATAACAAAAATACTACTAGATAGAATTAAAATACATTTTTAGAAATAAAGTACCAAAACTCTTTTCTCTCCTTTAATCATATTATGACACTAGAAAACTTATACAGAACTCCAGCTAGTCCTTTTCTTCCTCACTACACTGATGAAAGAAGTATACCTTTCTCATATATTGTTTTGCAAGCATTCATGGTTTAAGTGTATTAAACATTTTTTAAAAAACTGAAAAAGACTTGAAGCAAAGCAGAAAATAAAGTGGTTATTCTTTCTAAGTGATTTGGACTTATTAAAAAGCCATATCAGGATTTAACTTGAATTCATAAGCCAAATTATAAAAATATAACTTTTACATGTAAAAATTAAATTGGTCTTAAACTAGTGAATAGTAATCATTTTAATTATTACCCATTATTGTTGCTATTGCAAAGTTCTTAGAAATTTTATATTTAGCATACTATTTAAAAATCATAGGCATTTTAAGAAACCTAGTAAAAGAGTATATTATAAAATTAATGTCACTTCCAACATAGTCCATAGAAAAATTAAAAAAAAATAAAAATTCAAATTAATAAATTCCAAATAAAATTGAATCATCAGTTGACTTTTATAATTAAATATTTCAGACTTCACAATATTCTTTATTTGTATTTTGCCAACCAATACAAAGTTCTTAATAATATAATGTACTATCAAATATTAGCTAAATATGTATTTTAATTGTCCTTATTCTTGAAATGATACTTTGAGTAGATAGAGATACAAATAGGGATAAAAATTGTGTACTATGATGCAAATGTCAGGCAACAGCGTGTGTGTGTGTTTGTGTGTGTGTGTGTGTATGTGTTTCTCTGAGTCAAGTATTTCTTTCTGGGCCAGGGGCAATGGTTCACATCTGTAATCCCAGCACTTTGGGAGGCCAATGCAGGTGGATCACTTGAGGTCAGGAGTTAAGAGACCAGCCTGGTTAACATGGTGAAACCTTGTCTCTACTAAAAATGCAAAAAAATTAACTGAATGTGGTGACACACACCTGTAGTCCCAGCCACTCTGGAAGCTAAGCTGGGTGGAACCCTTGAACCTGGGAGGTGTAGTTTTCAGTGAGCCAAGATTGTGTGACTGTACTCCAGCCTGAGTGACAGAGTGAGACTGTATCTCATAAAAACAGAGCAAAACAAAACAAAATGTATTTATTTCTGCGCAGTATTATTTCTCAGATGTTTTTGTATTAATCCTTAAGTTTAGCAGTATATTGACACAATCCAAATATTTTTTCATTACATATATTACTTTATTAAATTTATTGCATGTATTACATTTCTCTTTTTTTTCCACATTGTTTCTTTAACTTTTTAGTGGACAATTTACATATCTCCTTCACCCCGTCTTTTAAGTTAGTGTGACAATTTTCCATAACAAGCTACTTAAAGAGAAGCTTTGGTCAAGAGTGGAATTAAATCGCAAAACAAAAACAAAAACAAACAAAAAATTATCGTTTTTTAAAAAAATAACACAGCAATTTTATATTAAAACAAAACCACACAGTATTAGTGTGATATGTGCTGTCAGTATTTCCTTGGGGCTGGCTTCCTTGCCATCATGCCATGGCACAGCTGTGGTCAGCCACAGTTTGTCATGCTGGATGGCAGAGGCCCACTCAGCTTCACATTATCTGGAGGCCCTGGGTGGAAGACTCAAGGGTCTTGAAATCCCAAATTGTCATGTCTCTATCGATAACAGTAGTGCAAAATTTGCAGCAGTCTTGCTTGTCCACCTCATAAAGACTTGAGTGATGCTATTCTGGTGGAGCGTCTCCAAGGCCATGTTGCAGTTCTCAGTTGTAGCCCTCTTGCCCATGTTGCAGAAGCCTTCCATGGTAGACGCATTACGTTGGACGCCCTGTTTTGGAATGTCTAACTTGGAGATGAAGGTCAGGCAGCTGTGGTCATTGTAGTTAAAGAGCACTGGGCAGCAGCCATGGCCAGCAGCCACGATGCTATCTCTGAGAGAAATGATACACTCAGGAATGGCAGGAACTCCGTCTTCAGCGTTAAGATCTGCACACTTTTTGAGGCATCAGCAACAGACACGTGTTGTCGTGCCTGACCCGGGCCAGGCGGCTCCCACTGGCAGAAAAGCTGACTCCATGGACCCGGCCACCAGTGCCACTGCCACCAAACTCTGACATGAACTGCCCAAAAGGCATCTTGCTGTCCCAGGGCGTGCTGGCTGGCTTTTCATCCACTTCTTTAATGTAGGCACAAAACACTCTGCATTTGAAGCCACATGATCCGGCTGCCAGCAAAATGTTGATGGGATGCTAATCCAAGCTGAGGACTGTGGAGCGAATCGGCTTTTTAATGTGCTTGCTCATCTACCAGTCATTTTCAGACTCAAAGAAACAAACAGAAATGAATCGTGCTCCACTTCCCACAGCAAATTTGTTCTCTAGGGGGGATCAGTTCATAAAAACAGCTACACGATTAATTCTCAGGATCACCAGGGTTGGCTTCCAGGCACCATCTTCCTGACTCCAGACGTAGCCATTGCCGTCTGTCCTGCAAGTGAGGACGTGGCGCTCTGGGAGCTCAGTCAACACCTGTGATGTGTCCACTGTGCTCCTTGAGTTCATGAGCTTTCACCCGCTGACTCCCGTTCTCCTTACAGGTGTGCACTCCATGGTTATCGGGACTGAGGGCAACCTGGGCACGATCTCTGTTCCAGGCATGACAGGTGATTGGCTTTAGTAAAAACTGATGCAGTGACATTATTCTTAGTGTTTTCACAGGTGAGAAAACTGGGGTTAGAGGAGGCCGGATCCGCTCAGAGAGGAGGATTCCCCGACTCTGGGCAGTCGAAGCGAACAGGCTCCGGTGGGTGTGGGTGGATGACGCCATTTCTTATTCTTTATTACAACCTCACCTCCCATTTCTTCGAATCCTTTGCAAATTGGCATGTATGTGTGTGTGTGTGTGTTTACAAACATAAGAGACACATTACTCCAAAGTTTCCCTCTATACCAAAAGAAGCTAGAATCAGCAGTGCACACAACAGCAGTATGTGACATGAAATTTTATTAATATAAATAACACTGAGTCTTTAAAAATGTTTATTGAATTAATGATCAGTGTCTTGGGCAGACATCTTAAATTCTGATAATGGGTTTTACTGATAAGCCTAAATATGTCAAATGCTATTTCCAGATTGATCATTCCTTCAATTTCAGAGACTTCCTAAGAATAGCAGATCATAAGTCTGAGGTAGTTTTTTAAAGGAATACACGGAGCAGTCAAATGTTATAGGTGCAAAGAGAAAAAAGATATTAAATATAATTTTCAAAAAACGGTGGTGTATTCAAATTTAAACACTTTTCTATTTAGGATAAATTATTGCATAAAGTATTTAATATGCTATTATATATTATACATATCAGAAAAGTCATAATACACATTTCTCAATGTAATTCCCCCATAATTTATTTGGCATAGAACATTTCTGATAAATGAGAGTTTAACACAGTTTGGCAAATATCACTTTAAAGGCAGACTGAATTATAGAAAAAAATGGAATTATTCTCAGCTTCCAGATTCTGATGTTAGAAAAGTTAATTAAGATGTCAGATGTTAAGAAAGTGGACGACAAGGAAAATTATGCTGAGAAAAAAAGAGAGAAAGAGAATGGAAAGGCAGTGAGGCGCACTGGAATGAATATTAGAATGGGTCGGTAAACCGAGGTTGCAGCCTTGACCTGAAACATATAAGCTACATGATACTGTACAAACTATTTAACAACTTTGTCCAATAGCTTCCTAATCTTTAAAATGAAGAAACTTAGCAGAATGATCTACAAGGTCTTGCCTAGTATTTAAAGTTAACTCAAATACATTTAATCACTGGAATAAGCTCTTACAGAGTGAAAAGAATGCCTAAATTATGTATTTCTAGTCATCAAACACAGACTTATGTAGTTAAACTCTTTTTATGACTTATGAATATATTAAAGAAAATTCCATGTATGTAATTATAATCAAACCAAAGAAAAGTTAATAAAAGGGCAAGAAGCAGGGCTGATAGTAAAATATATTTGATTTATTTGGGTTGCAGAGAAACAGTTCAAGAATTTCTGGTGGGACCCTTTCTCCTGCCCTTTCCTTGTCTTTTCACATGATTTGTTAAAAGCATTGATCAATTGGATGACATCTTTAGTCTCTGAAGATACACAGTCTTCTATAGCAGGCCAGTATTTTTGAAACACTGACAATTTTTGTCCTTTGTCTAAATTTTAGCCCTTCCTCTCCTTACCACTACCAACCACATTCAAAAAGCTTGGCTACTGATTCAAAATAAAAGAAAGGACGGGGAATAGAGCATAAAAATGTTGTCTGATTTTGGTTTCAAATACTTTCTCTTTAATAGGAATACCATGATTAGAACAATATTTATGATCATTATTTTTGGGAGAAGCAGCAATGGAGAAAGGGTTTACCGTGTGCTTATATAAACTGGTTATATGTATAAAAGAAATCAGGAACAATAAACTGCGGAAGGCCACAGGAGGCCTCTGGGGAGGAAGGCCTCTCCAGGCTTCATGTACCAGTGCAGGGTGACCTAGGCTCAGTTAACATAAACATTGTGCTCAAAGACGTAAAACCCCTTCATAGCACTAAGACGTAACCAGACTTCTAGGCTCCTTGTGAGGCCCGCATTCCACCAGCTGCACGTAGATAACAGGCTAAAGACATGATCTTGTTTTGTGAAACTACCGAACTGCCACTGTTACCAATTCTTAGGGTGACACACCAGTTCCGGCTCACTGATTCACTCCATCACGTCACTTTCTCCCCACCATCACTCCACCCCTACCCTATAGATCAAAGTGATTGTAACCAATAAATAGTTTGAGAGATCAGAGCTCAGAGCCTTCACTGCCTCAAGTAATAAATGATGGCCCCCCGGTCCCACTTTCATTTTTAATCTGCCTTTTTCTCAATCTTTTGTTGCCACGGAACTCAGGGTACTCACAGATAATGTGGGTGCTGCTTCTCTACAATTATCATTTGGGGAGTGTTTCCCTCAAATACTACAAAATATTTATTTTGAACCTGAGGAAAGGGGGAAGAAAGGCAGATGATAAAAGCCAAAAAAAAAAAAAAAAAAAAAAAAAAAAAAAAAAAAA
>PVKV010008817.1:6728-85337 GCA_004027835.1 Alouatta palliata
TTTTTTTTTTTTTTTTTTTTTTTTTTTTTTTTTTTTTTTTTTTTTTTTTTTTTTTTTTTTTTTTTTTTTTTTTTTTTTTTTTTTTTTTTTTTTTTTTTAGTATAACAACATTTAACTACCCTAAAATGAAAGTTCCTGCACACTACACATTTGGTCCAGGTCAGCTCCCATGTCTCTTTTACATTAGTTTTCTATCTCTGCCATAACAAACTTAGTGGTGTAAAGCAACACAAAATTATCATCTTACAGTTCTGTAGGTTAGAAGTCTTATACTCATCTTACTGGACTAAAATCAAGATGATGGTAGAATGTATGTCTCCTAGAGAAGAATACATTCCTTGATCATTTGGTTGGTCATTACAATGAGTGGCAGAATTCAGTTCCTTTCAGTGGGAGAACTGATAATCCCCATTTCCTTCCTGTCAGCTGCTGGCCATTTCAAGCCCAAATCAGTGAGGAGAAATATACTCTCCTCATGAAGGTACAGAGTGAAGAGAGCTAAGAAGTTACATATTTTATCATACTGTTTGATATATTCAGTAAGGATCAAGATTAAAGGATTAGTACTTTACCTGTGGTTGGCACTTACTGGTGTCTTTTGTCTCTCTTCTCTCCTTTTTCTTTCTTTCTTCTTCTTTTTTTTTTTTTTTTTGAGATGGAGTCTCTCTTGTTGCCCAGGCTGTAGTGCAGTGGTGGGATCTCGGCTCACTGCAACCTCCACTTCCTGGATTCAGGTGATTCTCCTGTCTCAGCCTCCCGAGTAGCTGGGACTACAGGCGCCTGCCATGCACAGATATATATATATATATTTAGTAGAAACAGGATTTCACCATGTTGGCCAGATTGATCTCGAGCTCCTGACCTCAGGTTATCCACCTGCCTCAGCCTCCAAAACTGCCAGAATTATAGGCATAAGCCACCGTGCCTGGCCATCTTTTGTCTCTTAAAGACTTCTATTGATTGGATGAGGCCCATGAACATTATGAAGGGCAATTTGCTTCACTCAAAATCTGTTGACTTAAATGTTAATCTCATCTGAAAAACATGTTCACAGCGAATCTAGACTAATATTTGGCCAAATATGTGGGATCCATGGCCTAGCTAAGTTGACACATAAAATTGCCCATCACATGCACCTATTTCTATTTTTTAACTCAATATTTACATGGAGTTATAAGAAATAGTATGCCGGGATCCTGTGTACCTTTGAACTAGTTTTCCCTAAGGGTGGCCTCTTATAAAGCTGTAATACAATATGACCATTAGGAAGTTCACATCAATCCTGTCTAGAAGCAGAATACTTTCCATCACCACAAGGATCCATCATGTTGCATTTTAATGGACCCAAATACTTCCTTTCTACTCCCAACTACTCCTAATCCCTGGTAACAATTTCTGTGTTCTCCTTTTCTATAATTATTTCATTTCAAAAGTGGTACAGAAATGGAATCATTCAGTATGTAATATTTGGGGATTGACACTTTTTCAGTCAGCATAATTCTCTAACCAATCATCCAGGTTACTGTGTGTATAAATAATTTGTTTTTTTGTTACTCTTGAGTACAACCATTTGCGTTAATACAAGTCCTCCTTTCTAAGGAGTGTAATCGATGCATCATCTGCTATTTGCATGATAATTTTTTTTAAGAAAGTGCCAAACTTTTTCCCAGAGTTTCAATTTCTCGTATATTTCCACCAACAATGTGATAGTATCCCAATTGCTTCATATCCTCCCTAGTCTTTGATGTTGTCACATTTTATTTTTAGTGTAACCATTTCAACATATGCGTTATAATGGCTCATCGTGGTTTTAATTCTGAATTTCCCTAATGGCTAATGATGTTGAACATATTTTCATGTTCTTATTTCCTATTATGATTATGCACTTCATTGAAATGTCTGTTCATGTCTTTCATGTGTATTTTAGTTGGTTTCTGTGTTCGTTGGTTGGTAATGTTGAGTTTTGACAGATTTTTATATTTCTAGATAAGAGTCCTTATTCAAATATGAGATTTAAAAAAATTTTTTCTATTCACTAAGTAGTCTTTTCTATTGCTTAATAAGATCTTCAAAGAACAAAGTTTTTAACATTGATGAAGTCTAGTTTATTCATTTTTCTTATTATGAATGGTAATTTGGTATCAATCTCAAAATGATTTGTCTAGTCAAAATTCATTTGATGTTTTCTACTTTTTTCTAAAAGCTTGCTTTAATCTTTTTTTAAATTTAAATTTTATTTTCTTTTATTTTAAGTTCTGGGATACATATCTGAACGTGTGGATTCGTTACGTAGATATACACATGCCATGGTGGTTTGCTGCACCTACCAACCTGTTATCTAGGTTTTGAGCCCCACATGCATTAGGTATTTGTCCTAATGCTCTCCCTCCCCTTGCCTTTCACCCCCTGACAGGCCCTGGTGTGTGATGTTCCCCTCCCTGTGTCCACGTGGTTTCATTGTTCAGGTACCACTTATGAGTGAGAACATGTGGTGTTTGGTTTTCTGTTCCTGTGTTAGTTTGCTGAGAATGATGGCTTCCAGCTTCATCCATGTCCCTGCAAAGGACATGAACTCATCCTTTTTTACTGCTGCATGGTATTCCGTGGTGTATATGTGTCACATTTTCTTTATCCAGTCTATCATTGATGGGCATTTGGGTTGGTTCCAAGTCTCTGCTGTTGTAAATAGTGCTGCAATAAACATGCATGTGCATGTGTCTTTATAGTAGAATGATTTGTAACCCTTTGTGTATATACCCAGTAATGGGATTGCTGGGTCAAATGGTATTTCTTGTTCTAGATCCTTGAGGAATTACCACATTGTCTTCCACAATGGTTGAACTAATTTACACTCCCAAAAACAGTGTGAAAGTGTTCCTATTTATCCACAGCCTTGTCAGCATCTGCTGTTTTCTGACTTTTTAATAATCACCATTCTGACTGGCATGAGATGGTATCTCATTGTGGTTTTGATTCCCATTTCTCTAATGACCAATGATGATGAGCCTTTTTTCAGACATTTTCTTGGCCTCATAAATGTCTTCTTTTGAGAAGAGTCTGTTCACATCCTTCGTCCACTTTTTGATGAGTTTGTTTCTTGCTTGTAAATTTGTTTAAGTGACTTGCAGATTCTGGATATTAGCCCTTTGTCAGATGAGTAGATTGCAAAAATTTTCCCTTCTTGTTTAATGACAAAATACAATTTAACTTACATAATATTGCAGCTATATACATATAATTAGGTAGACTGGTTTCTCTCACTTTATTCTTCTTTTTCAAAATGGTTTTAGCTATCCTAGTTTCTTTGCTATTCTACATAATTATTGAAACAATCCTCTCTATATCTGTAACACATTTACTGGGATCATGATAGGAATTGCATAAAATCTGTATGTTGATTTGGAGATAATAGATATTTCTATTATGTTCAGAATTTCAGTCTAGGAATATTATATGTATTTCCATTTATCTAGTGTTAATGTGATTATTTTTCTGCATGGTTGTATAGTTTTAAATATACAAGTCTTACATGCTTTGTGTTAGATACATAGAAAAATTTCTTTGTGGACTTATTGGTATTTTCTCTATAGACAATTATGTTATCTCCAAATAGAGTCAGCATTTTTTCATCTCTTCATTTATTTATGCCTTTTATTCTTTGTTTCTTGCCTTATCACACTGTTAAATTTCCAGAAAAAAAAAAAACTGAGAATAAGTGGTGAGAGCAGGTATCTTTAATTTGTTTCTAATATTAGTGGAAAATATTCAGTCTCTCACAGCTAAATATAATATTAGCTATGGTGTTTTTATTGTTTATAGATTTTCTTTATGAACTTTAGATATATGCCTTTTATTCTTAGTTGTCTGTGTGTTTTTATTATGAATAAGTGTTGGATTATGTCAAATGCTTATCTGCATGTATTGACAAAATTATATGACTTTTTATTCTTTATCTTTTAATATAGTGTTTTACATTGATTGATTTTTAAATATTGAGCTAGCTTTGCATACCTGGAATAAACCCCAAGGAGTCATTATGTATATATTTTTTGTATATGGCTTAATTTTGTTGGTTAATATTTTGTTAAGGATTTTTGCTTTTTGTATTCAAGAGGAAATACTGGTCTGTAATTTTTTTTTCTGTGCTATTTTTGTACAGTTTTCTTATCAGGGCTAAACTGACTTTATAAAATCAATTAAGAAGCATTCCCTTACTGTTCTCTAAAATATATTTTAAAGAATTGGTGTTAATTTTTCTTGCAACATAACAGCAGATCACTACAGTTACATCATCTGGATTTAGAGATATGTTTTTGTGTGAGTTTGTAAATTATAAAATCATTTATGTGAAATCTCACTAACGTCTTGTGGTCTTTTTGAATCAAATCTTCCCTAGAATGTCTTTGCTTTCTTTACACCAAAACATTAAAGGGAATTTTTCTTTGTATACTAGCTGAGATACTCAGCTAATATTTTTTAAAGCAAAGAAACCAAGTTATTAGTCCTTTCAGCTTTCCGATTTGTTAGATTGGTTTCCCCCAAAACCAACCACATACTTACATATTTCTCTTTCCCATCAGAGGCTCTATGACTAGACAATTATAATTTCAAAAGTGAGCCAAAATCAGCAAATTTCCTCATGAGAGAAAATAATTGGAAATTGTCACATCCTCAAAAATTCCCACATTGACTGAGATTATATTTCATAAGATTGTTGTTTTTATAGCTCTTAGAGACCATAAAAACATGACATTTAGAATTTATCTTTATTTTCCTGCATATAATAAGTGACATATTGTTCTCCAGAAACAACTGCATCTTAAGTAGAAATGAACATTTATTTATGTTAATTATTTAATTGATTCTTACACTGGAATTTAAACTTCACAAGATACGGAACTTTACCTATTTGATATACCACTGTATTAACAGGAATTAAACCATTACAAAATTAGCACTCAATAAGAATTTATTAAGTATATTAGTAAATTAGCACTAAAGTAAGAGTTCCTCAGAGCAGCTCCTTCTGGCCATCCTCCTCCAACAGACTCAGCCAATTCATCCCTTCTGCATTTGATTGCTTGGATATTTTCAGAGGAAGCTGCACTTTCTTGAGTTGCCATCTTGTATTCTTATTTGTGGTATTTTTTTCCATCAATGGAAGGTAAGCTCCAATACAAGATGGGTGATTAAAACATGTTTTGTAAAACATGTTTAAATTATACATTATGAATGTTTGAAAGCATACATTTTAAAGGTATATTATATTTCATAATGAGCAGGCATATGAGGATGCACACATTGATTTTTACAACATTCTATCATGAAATGTTCATATCATTGATGAGAATATATAAGTATAAAATGTAAACAACTTTGCAACTCACAAATTCCTGTAAAAAGCATGAATTTGTAAAATGGTTTAATAAAGTTCTTTTTCAGTAAACTCAGTGATACCATTGTACCATTAAAATTTGTTTGAATAATTAAATATTTTGTTTCATACAGAGACAGTAATTGAAGTAATTCTAATTAAATAGTTTCTTGAAATAACTCATCAACAGGTGCCAAACAGAATGCTGAGGTTCAATGCTGAGGTTTCACAACTTGGTATGTGTTAGAACCTACTTGAGGAGACAATCCACAATAGCCTTCTGTGCTTCTACACACCTTGCTTCGTGTGCCCGAATAACAAGGACTTCAGTATTCCTTAACCCAGAACACAGGAGTGGCACATATCACACAAGGAGTGGCACAGTTCTAAAGGTCATTTTATGCTGCTGGAAACTGTAAAATAACTGTAAAGAAAAAGACTCAGTGTTGTCGCTTGTACCTGGTTGTCTTCCTGGCCAAGATCATTTTGTCTTACTCCTTGCTACAAAGCTTCAGTTCCTCAGCTGTGATACTGCCACTCCTTGTGTATCACCCATCTAGATTCTTCACATTGCCTCCACATTGATAAAGGAAAATCAAGTATCAATAGGTCCATGCTCCCACCACCTGCTAGATCTTGAGTAATACAATTCTTTATCTTCAACACAGGAAACTCTTGTCTTTTACTAGCAACCATGGAATTGTGGCAACCTAACTTACTAAAACTTATGGTTATTTTTGTGAGTGCTATACTATTTCTAGCATTACATTGCCAAATTTAGGTAAGTAAGGTAACATTTCAAATGCGGATCTTATAGGTAACACTTTGTAGTAAAATAATTTTTAAAACTCAGTTTACTTTCTTTCACAGAATAGTATCTAGGAGATTGAACTAACTGCAGGAATAAGAGTGAAGAAATCAGAATTCTTCCCCTGCTCTGTCAATAATTAACTATTAGATGTTGATTAGAAGGAAATGTGATTAACATTCATTAAGAATTTACTATGTGTATGTCATCTTGCCAAATTAATGTGTTCATTTAATATTCATGCATTCTACCCAAATTAAAGATGTAGAAACTGAGGCAGAGACAGTTAAGTATTTGCTATGAGTTTATAGGACTAATAGGCATATTCAAGATTTGAACTCAGAAAATTTCTAGTTGCAGAATGATATGCGTAACCAATGCTTTCTGTATGATGCAAAGATTATGAATGTTGGATACAGACCTAGCTGTGTTAATATCTGGGTCTACCACTCTTCTTTTTGTGGCTCTAGGAAAATTACTTAAACATCTAAGCCTTATTTTTAACAATATTAGAATATTGTACCTACTTTGAAGGGTGTTTATGTTAATTAAACCAGATCATTGAGGTGGTATCTCTTCACACACTACTTGACATATTATTGGCTTTTAGTAAATATTAATGTCTTTCCTTCTCCGAATGCTTCTAAAATACGTATATGGCTTCAAATGTTTTATGTTTAACCTTGTAATTCTCGCTTCAAAGTGTTAGGTTTATGTTCTCATTTTGTGTAACAGCTTTTTCAAAATTATTTCGCATTTCAAGAACTCATTTTTTTCCACTACCTTGTTCAACGATAAAAGTGAAAGAGCCTTATATTACCACATTCTGTGCTATTTGAAATAGCTCTCCAAGTAGAGAATTAAATGAAAATTTCCCTACTCTCAGATGTACCTAAAAATAAGTAGTAGATGTGGTTATATAACTTAATGTTTGAAAAATGACACTTTCCACAATAATTTACTTAGGGGATAAACTAATTCTTAGAAGATAGGTGTTATAATTCTTCATTACTGATGATAATAAATTCTAACCATTTTATATCACATATATAAAATCTTGACTTCGTAATGGTTTTTCCATCAGTTAACAATATGTTTGTTATAAAAAGAAGCTATAATGCTTTGATGAAAATACTGAATATTTCATAAAATCTACACAGCTTGAATTAGTCTCATAATCTCCTTGTGGTTAGGGAACAAAGTGGTTTATGTTATTGCATGTATTATTACTGATTTTGATCATTTAATTATCAGTTAAGTTTAATCCAAATATTAACTGTGGAAGCTCATACATATTTTAGAACAAATATAAACAATAAGACACCTTGGGGAATGGTTTATTACATTGATACAATTAAACTGCAGGCTGCCAATTAAGAACACATATAATATTGTGAATTTCTATGCTTAAAGACAGACAAAAAAATTACACAATTCAAATAAAATTGCTTAACTGCAAATTAGAAGAAAAAAATCTTTAGAACAATAGTTTAGAAGGAAACAACATGAGTGAACTCTTTTACTCTGTAGAAGGAATACAGTTGTACATAATCACAGGATAAAAAATTCAAGGCCGAGGCAGGCGGATCACGAGGTCAAGAGATCGAGACCATCATGGTAAACATGATGAAACCCCGTCTCTAATAAAAATACAAAAAAATTAGCTGGGTGTGGGGGCATGCACCTGTAGTCCCAGCTACTTGGGAGGCTGAGGCAGGAGAATTGCTTGAACCCAGGAGGCGGAGCTTGCAGTGAGCCGAGGTCGCGCCACTGCACTCCAGCCTGGCGCCTGGTGACGGAGTGAGACTCTGTCTCAAAAAAAAAAAAAAAAAAAAAAAAATTTCAATTGAGTAATTAGTGAATAATGAAATTCTCTACTTGAAAATCTGGACTAAAATTTTATGTGATGACGAGATTTAAATTTGAGGTACTAAGTATAAAGCTATAAAGTTCTTTTGTATGAATCAGAAGCATATTTTAGACAGAGATCTCTTTTTCATCAGTCTGGCTGGTTTTACAGAAGTTATGGAAGAATGTAATAACAGATTTTAAGGCACACTATGAGAAAATGAATAGTTTTACTTCTTTCTTTAAAGCAATTTTCCAAACTTCAAGCTCTTCTCATCACACACGGCACTTAATCTAAAATTGATCACATAATCGGAAGTAAAACATTCCTCACCAAATTTGAAAGAATTGAAATAATAAGTTTCTGACCACAGTACAATCAAATTGAAAATCAAGACTAAGAAATTCACTCAACACCATACAATTACATGGAAATTGTAATTGCTCCTGTATAATTTTTTGGAAATCATAGGCAGAAATCAAATTCTTTGAAAGTAGTAACAACAAAAATACACTGTACCACAATCTCTGAGACACAGCTATGGCAATATTAAGAGAGAAATTTATAGCACTAAATGTCTACATCATAAAGTTAGAATGATGTCATTAGCAACCTAACATCACAACTAAAGAATTAGAGAAGGAAGAGCAAACAAATACCAAAGCTAGCAGACGCCAAGAACTAACTAAAATTAGAGCTGAACTGAAGGAGTTAGAGATGGGAAAGCCCATTAAAAGACCAACAAATCCAGGAGCAGGCTAAAATAGCTACATAGATCACTAGCTAGACTAATAAGAAAAAAGAGAAGATTTAACTAAACACAGGAATGACAGAGGTATTACCACTGCCCCCACAGAAATACAAACAACCATCAGAGAACATCATGAGCACCTCTATGCACATTAGCTAGAAAATTTAGAAGAAATGGATACATTCTTGGACACATACACCCTCTCAAGACTGAGCCAGGAAGAAGTTGAATCCCTAAACAGATCAATAACGAGATCTGAATTGAAGCAATAATAAATAACCTAACAACAACAACAAAGGAACAAATGGATTCACAGCTGAATTCTACCATATGTACAAAGAGGAGCTGGTACCAATCCTCCTGAAACTTCCAAAAATTAAATAGGGACTCCTTCCTAACTCATGTTATAAGGCCAGCATCATCCTGATGCCAAAAGCTGGTTCCAAGGTTATTATTATTATTGCCTGCCAAAGCCTCTAGTCACTAAACAACTCACTAGTCAGTTTCCTCATTTTGACTGTCAAGACCATTTCCCTCCAGAAAAATATGTATTATGAAAAACTGTGAATCAATTTCAAATCTGAGCAGAATATAGTTTGAGGAACTAAGAAGGATATCTGTTGCCCCTTTAAGAGAAACATGAATTCTAAAATCAAAAGCAAGAGCAAACATCACATTTATGGTGAAGCTTGAGTGGAAGAATGGTGAAATCTTTTATGCTTTATGAAAAGTTCATAGAGATAATTCCCCAAAGAAATCAAATGCTTTCAAAATGGATAACTCGTTCTAAGAAGGGAAGAGCTCATGTTGAGGATAAAGCCTGCAGCAACAGACCATCCATATTAATTGGAAAGGAAACAAAATCATCTTCTTGATGGCCTCATTAAAAAAGACCAATAATTAACAAAAAAAACAATTACTAATACCACAGACATCTCAGTTTCACCAGAGGCACAGTGGCTCACACCTGTAATCCCAGCAGTTAGGCAGGCTGAGGCGGGCAAATCATGAGGTCAAGAGATGAAGACCATCCTGGCCAACATGGTGAAACCTGGTCTCTACTTAAAAATGTCAACATTAGCTGAGAAAAGTTTCCAAACAGTGGGTGCCAAAACATTTGTGCCCAAATCAGCTTCAGATAATAGCAGAAGTTTCAAGGAGAATTTTAAACAAGAGGGGTCAAGATGCTGAAGAATTAAATTGGCTAGCAATGTGCAGAAGAAGAAATTGGACCCTGTCCTGACACCTTCCATTAAAATTAACTCCAGATGGATTAAGGACTTAAGCATAAGACCTAACACCATAAAAACTCTAGAAGAAAACCTAGGCAAAACCATTCGTGACATAGGCATAGGCAAGGACTTCATGACTAAAACACCAAAAGCAATGGAAATAAAAGCCAAAATAGACAAATGGGATCTAATTAAACTTCAGAGCTTCTGCACAGCAAAAGAAAAAATCATTAGTGAACCGGCAACCAACAGAATGGAAAAAAATTTTTGCAATCTACCCATCTGATAAAGGGCTAATATCCAGAATCTACAAAGAACTGAAACAGATATACAAGAAAAAAACAAACAGACCCATCCAAAAGTGGGCCAAGGATATGAACAGACACTTTTCAAAAGAAGGCATATATGAAGCCAACAAACATATGAAAAAATGCTCATCATCACTGGTCATTAGAGAAATGCAAATCAAAACCACATTGAGATAACATTTCACACCAGTTAGAATGGCAATCATTAAAAAATCTGGAGACAGCAGATGCTGGAGAGGATGTGGAGAAATAGGATCACTTTTACATTGTTGGTGGGAGTGTAAATTAATTCAACCACTGTGTAAGACAGTGTGGTGATTCCTCTAGGATCTAGAAATAGAAATTCCATTTAACCCAGCATTCCCATTACTGAGTATATACCCAAAGGACCATAAATCATTCTATTATAAAGACACATGTACACACATGTTCATCGTGGCACTGTTTACAATAGAAAAGACCTGGAACCAACCCAAATGACCATTGATGATAGACTAGACAAAGAAATGTGGCACATATACACAATGGAATACTACATGGCCATAAAAAGCGATGAGTTTGTGTCCTTTGTAGGGACATGGATGAACCTGGGAACCATCATTCTCAGCAAACTGACACAAGAACAGAAAATCAAACACCACATGTTCTCACTCATAGGCGGCTGTTTAACAATGAGAACGCTTGGAAACAAAGAGGGGAGTGTAACACACTGGGGTCCGTTGGGTGAGGGGGCTAGAGGAGGGATAATGGGAGGGAGGGTAGGGGAGGGATAACCTGGGGAGAAATGTCAGGTATAAGTGATGGGGGGATGGTGGCAACAAACCACCTTATCATGAATGTACCTATGCAACAATCTTGAATGATCTGCATATGTACCCCAGAATCTAAAGTACAATTAAAAAAAAAAAAAAGAATTGTAACAGCAGGTGTAATGTGGTTTTACCAGTACAATCCATAAAACAAAGCACAGCCACAGCAGTGGATATCAAGAGCTGTACATGGTCCAGTCAAGGCAAAAGTAGACCAGTCAAAAGCAAAGGTAATGGCAAGTTTCAGGATGCTCAAGACATTTGCTTGGTCACATTCTGGAGTGCCAAAGAATAACAACTGCTTATTATAAAGAGTGTTTTTAGAAAGCCAAGATTTAGCAGAAAATTTCCAAAAAACCTCCACTGAAGAGTTATTCTAAACCACAACAATGCTCCTGCTCATTCCTCTCATCAAACAAGGGCAAGTTTATAAGAATTTCAATGATAAAGTGTCCGTTCATATCTTTCACCCACTTTTGAATGGGCTTGCTTTTTTCTTGTAAATCTGTTTTAGTTCTTTGTAGATTCTGGATATCAGCCCTTTGTCAGATGTGTAGACTGCAAAAATTTTTTTCCCATTCTGTTGGTTGCTGATTCACTCTAGTGACTGTTTCTTTTACCGTGCAGAAGCTGTGGAGTTTGATTAGGTCCCATTTGTCTATTTTGGCTTTTGTTGCCCATGCTTTTGGTGTTTTGGTCATGAAGTCCTTTCCTAAAGGAAGACATACGTGAGGCCAAAAAACATATGAAAAAATGCTCATCATCACTGGTCATTAGAGAAATGCAAAACTACATTGAAATACCATCTTACGCCAGTTAGAATGGCGATCATTAAAAAATCTGGAGACAACAGATGCTGGAGAGGATGTGGAGAAATAGGGACACTTTTACACTGTTGGTGGGAGTGTAAATTAGTTGAACCATCGTGGAAGACGGTGTGGCAATTCCTCAAGGACCTAGAAATAGAAATTCCATTTGACCCAGCAATCCCATTACTGAGTGTATATCCAAAGGATTATAAATCATTCTACTATAAGGACACATTCACATAAATGTTCATTGCAGCACAGTTTACAATAGCAAAGACCTGGAACCAACCCAAATGCCCATCTGTGATAGACTAAACAGGGAAAATGTGGCATATATACACCATGGAATATTATATAGCCATCAAAAACGATGAGTTCGTGTCCTTTGTAGGGACGTGGATGAACCTGGAAATCATCATTCTCAGCAAACTGACACAAGAACAGAAAATCAAACACCGCATGTTCTCACTCATAGGTGGGCGTTGAACATGAGGACACAGGGAAGGCAGCATCACACACTGGGGTCTGTCGATGGAAAATAGGGGAGGGACAGCAGGGGATGGGGAGATGGGGAGAGAGAGCATGGGGAGAAATGCCAGATATAGGTGATGGGGTGGAAGGCAGCAAATCACACTGCCATGTGTGTACCTATGCAACAATCTTGCATGTTCTTCACATGTACCCCCAAACCTAAAATGCAATAAAAAAAAAGAATTTCAATGATAAATTATTAGGCCTCCATCTTAGGGTACTATTTGGCTTCTTTCAACTGGTTTGTGTTTACTAATCTTAAAAACTCTGTAAAGCACGCATCCTTCATCTGTTAATAATGGCAAAATGACAGCACTGATATGGTAAATTTCCAGGAACCTCAGTTCCTTAGGGGTGGACCAAATTGTTAGGATCATCATTTGCAAAATTGTCCTGGACTTGATGGAACTTACATTAAAAAGTCCATATTTATTTGTTGTTTAAAAAAATTCAACTTTTAATTTAGATTCAGAACATACATGGGCAGATTCACTAAATTGTGTGATGCTAATGTTTGGCATATGAATGCTCTTGTATTCCAGGTATACCCAGGTAATGAGTACATACTCAATAGTTATTGAACAGTGCCGCCTCCCTCCCTCTTCCTTGTAGTAGTCCCCAGTGTGTATTGTTCTTATTCTTATGTCCATGAGTACCTTCACAATTATAAGTGAAAATGTGTAGCATTTGAGTTTTTTTTCCTGTGTTAATTCACTTGAGATAATGACTTCCAGCTGAATTCATGCTACTGAAAGGACATGATTTTGTTATTTTTTTAGGGCTGCACAGTATTCCATGGTGTATGTGGACCACAAATTTTCTTTATGCAATCCACCATTTTTGGACACTTAAGTTAATTTCCTGTCTGTGCTCTTGGGGATAGTTCTACAATGAACATATGAGTGTATATTTCTTTTTAGTAGAGCAATTAATTTTCTTTTAATACACAGCCAGTGATGGGATTGCTGGGTTGAATAGTAGTTCTGCTTTAAGTTCTTTGAGAAATAACCAAACTGCTTCCCAAAGTAGCTGAACTAATTTACATACCAACCAACAGTGTATAAGTATTCTCTTTTCTCCACAGCCTCAACAGTATCTATTGTTTTCTGACTTTTTAATTATAGCTGTTTTGACTGTATGAGACAATATTTCACTGTGGTTTTGATAAGCATTTCTCTACTTATTAGTGATATTGAGCATATTTTTTATGTTTGTTGCCTGTTTGTTTCATTTGAGAAGTGTCTGTCCATGTCTTTTGCCTACTTTTTAATAAGGTTATTTATTTATTTATTTATTTATTTATTTTTGCTGGTTGAACTGCTTAAGTTCCTTATAGATTTTGGATACTAGACCTTTGTCAGATGCATAGTTTGTGAATATTTTCTCTCACTCAGTAGGTTATTTGTTTACTCTAATGACAGTTTATTTTGTTGTGCTGAAGCATTTTAGTTTAATTAGATCCCACTAGTCATTTTTTGCTTTTGTTGCTATTGCTTTTGAGGACTCAGTAATAAATTATTTTCCAAAGCTGATTTCCAGAATGGTGTTTCCTAATTTCCTCCCCGGATTCTGACAGTTCGTGTTCTTACATTTAAAGCTTTAATCCAACTTGAGTAAATTTTTGTATATGGTGAAAGATAAAAGTCCAATTTTATTCCTCTGCATATAGCTACCTAGCTATCCCAGCACCATTTATTGATTTTTTTTTTCCCATTGGCTATTTTTGTTGGTTTTTTCAAAGATCAGTTGGCTGTAGGTGTATATTTCTGGGTTCTCTATTCTGTTTCATTGACATATATGTTTGTTTTCTACTGGGGTTGGTTACTGTAGCCTTATATTATGGCAGAGCCATGTGATGACTACAACTTTGTTCTTTTTGCTCGGGATTGCTTTGGCTATTCCAACTTTTGTATTCCATATAAATTTTAGAATAGATTTTATTCTAATTCTGTGAATAAGGACATTGGTATCTTAATAGGAATAGCACTGATACTGTAAATTACTTTGAGCACTATGGTCACTTTAATGATACTTATTATTTTGTTTAAAAGCTTGGAATATTTTTCAATTTGTGTGAACTTTAATTTCTTTCAGCAATGTTTTATAGTTTTCATTGCAGAAATCTTACACCTCCTTTGTGAGATGTATTCCTAGGTGTTTCTTGTGTGGCTTTTGTATTATGCTCTTGATTTGGATCTTGGCTAGAATGTTGCTGGTGTACAGAAACGCTACTAATTTTTATACATTGATATTGTATTCTGAAATTTAATGAAGTCATTTATCAGTTCCAGGAGCCTTTTGGTTGAATCTTCAGGGTTTTCTAGGTATAGAATCATATTATTAGTAAAGATAGGTAGCTTGACTTTTTATTTTCCTATTTGAATGGCCTTTATTTCTTTATCTCGCCTGTTTGTTCCAGCAAGGACTTCCAGTACTATGTTGAATAGGTGAGATGAGAGTAAATATCCTTGTCTTGTTTGGTTCTCAAGGGAAATTCTGCCAGTGTTTGCTCATTCTGTATGACCTTGGCTGTGGATTTGTCATTAATGACACTCCTATTAGGTAAGTTCTTTTGAAGCCTAATTTGTTGAGGGTTTTTATCATAAAGGAATGCTGCATGTTATGGATGGAATTTTTTGTGTCTATAGAGATTATCATATGATTTTTTGCTTTTAATTCTGTTTATGTGGTGAATCACATATATTGATTTGCATATTTTGTCTCATTTTGTAGGTTGGGAGTATGTTCTGTGTCCATATAAGAAGAATGTGTAATCAGTGATTGATGTCTATTCTGTAGATGTCTATTAAGTTCAATTGGTCTAGTGTTTAATTTAAGTCGAGAATTCCATCATTAGTTTTCTTCCTTGATGATCTGTCTAACACTGTTGGTTCATTCGAATATGTTAAACAAGCTTGTATCCTGGGAATAAAGCCAACTAGATTGTGCTAAATTAACATTTCCACGTGCTACTGGATTTTATTTGTTAGTATTTTATTGAGGATTTTTGTGTCTATGTTCTTCAGGGATATGACCTGTAGTTTTCTTTTATCACTGGGTCTTTGGCAGATTTTGGTATGGGGTGATGCTGACTGCACAGAATGAGTTAGAGAGGAGTCCCTCCTTGTTGATTTTTTGGGATCGTTTTAGTAGAATTAGTTCCAGCTTTTCTTTATATGTCCAGTAGAATTTGGCTGTAAATTCATCTGATTCAAAGCTTTTATGAAGGATTAATTTTTTTTTATTACTTATTACATTTTGCAACTTTTACGGCTCTGTTCAGGATTTCAATTTCTTCCTGTTTCAATTTTGGGAGGTTGTGTGTTTCTAGGAATTTGCCTATTTCCTCTAGATTTTCTAGTTAGCAGGCATAGAAGTGTTTATAACAGATTCTGAGGATCATTTATGTTTCTGTAGGCTCAATTATAATGTCAAATTAGTCATTTCTGATTATGTTTATTTGGATATTTTTTCTTTGTTAATCTAGCTAGAAGTCTATTGCTCTTGTTTATTCATTAGAACAAACAAGTTTTGGTCTCATCGATTCTTCGTATGGCTTTTTAGATCTCAATTCTGCTCAGTTCTGCTTGGATTTTAGTTATTTATCTGTTAGCTTTGAGGTTAGGTTGTTCTTGTTTTTATAGTTCTTTCAGGTATGATGTTAAATGGTTAATTTGAGTTTTTCCCAAATTCTTGAGGTAGAAATTGTGTGCTATAAATTACTCTTAATGTTGCTTTTGCTGTATTCCAGTGATGTTGGCTTGTGCCTCTTTTTTTTTTTATTAATGTCAAAAATATTTACTTATTTTTATTTATTTATGCCTTAGTTTCATTGTTTGCTGAAAAGTCATTCAAGAGCAAGTTGTTTAATTTCTGTGTAACTGTGTGGTTTGGAGAAATCTTGTTATTGATTTCTATTTTTATTCCACTGTGGTAAAAGTAAAGTAGATATAATTTTGACTTTTAAAAATGTATTGAGATTTGCTTCATGATTAAGTGTGTGCTCAATCTTGAAGTATGTTCTGTGTACAGATAAGAAGAATGTACGTCCTGTAGTTGATTGGTTGCGTATTCTGTAGATGCCAATTAAGTCCAATTAATCTAATGCTGAATTTAAGTCCAGATTTTTTTGGTTAGTTTTTTGCTTAATTGTCTGTCTAACACTGTCTGTGGTGTAATGAAGTCCTCCAATATTATTTTATGTGTAAGTCTTTTCTTAGGTCTAGAAGTAGTTTTATGAATCTGGGTGCTTTAATGTTGGGTACATATACATGGGATAGTTAAGTCTTTTGTATTGAACTCTTTATCATCACGGTATG
This sequence comes from Alouatta palliata, assembly GCA_004027835.1. NCBI lineage: Eukaryota > Metazoa > Chordata > Mammalia > Primates > Atelidae > Alouatta > Alouatta palliata. The sequence continues at coordinate 23,519 of PVKV010008817.1, forward strand.
ATAAACGTAACTCTTTATCATCTTTGTCCTTTTTTACTGTCCTTAGTTTAGAGTGTGTTTTATCTGATAGAAAAATAGTGATTTCTACTCTTTTTGGCTTTCCATCTGCTTAATAGATCTTTCTCCAACTCCTTACATTGGGCTGATGAGTGCTATTACATATGACATGGGTATCCTGAAGATAGAAGATGGGTCGGTTTTAATTTTTATACAACTTACAACTCCATGCCTTTTTAGTGGAGCATTGAGATTGTTTACATTCATGGATAATATTAACGTGTGGTTTTGACCCTATCATGAAGTTGTTAGCTAGTGGCTTTGTAGATTCTACAGTGTAGCTCTTTATAGGGTCTTTGGGCTATGCACTTAAGTGTGTTTTTGTGGTAACAGGTATCTTTCTTTTGTTTCTGTGTTTAGAACTCTCTTAAATATCTCTTGTAAGGCTGATCTACTGGTAACAAATTTTCTTAGCACTTGCTTGCCTGGAAAAGTTTTAATTTCTTCTTTGTTCATGAAGCTTAGTTTGATGGCATATGAAATTATTGGTTGAAATCTATTTTCTTTAATCTGCTGAAAATAGGCCCCCAGTCTCTCCTGGCTTGTAAGGTTTCTGCTGAGAAGTCTGTTGTTAGCCTGAAATGGTTCCCCTGGCACATAATCTGACCTTTTAATCTAGGTGTTTTTAAGACATTATATTTTGCATTGACACTGAACAGTCTGGTGACTATATGCCTTGGGGATACTCTGTTTGTACAGTTGATAGCAGCGGTCTCTGGATTTCTTGTACATAGTGTCTACTTCTCTAAAAAGATAAGGGAAATTTTCTTGAATTATTTCCTCAAATATATATTTTTCGGTTATTTACTTTTTCTCTTCTCTTAAGAATGCCAATAATTCCTAGGTTTGGTGGCTTGAATAATCTCATATTTATTAAAGATTTTTCATTTTTTTCAAATTCTTTTTTTCTTTATTTTTCTTCTAACTGGGTTAGTTTGAAAGACCAGTCTTCCTGCTCCAAAATTTGTTCTTTGTTTGGCCTAATCTTTTGATAAAGCTTTCAGTTTTATTCTGAAATTCCATGAGTTTTTTCTTTCCAGCAATTTTGACTGATTTCTTTTTAAGATGTTTAGTACTTCCTTTATTTCCTAGATTGATTTAGAAGTTTGTTTGTGTTGATTTAAAACCTTGTCTTGGATCTGGCTGAATATCGTTGAAGATCATGCTTTGAATTTTTATGTCAATTCTGAGTTTGCATTTTTGTTAGCAACCACTAGTGGAGAGCTCAGATAAACCTTGGTTATGTCACTACCTTCAGAATTTTCATAATGCCAGAATTCTGTGCTGGTTCCTTCTCATCTGGAGACATAGGCACATCTAATTTTTGTAATTATCTTCTTGCAGGTGTGATTTTGTTTCTTTTTCTTTCCCTATAATTTTAACTTTTTTCCCCTTTCTGTTCCCTCCTACTCAGGGAGTGTAACTGAAGAGAATGTTGGGTAGGGTCTTTTGGTTTTGCTTCTATAGCCCTGTGTACTTTTTCAGCAGGTTTTATGTTGGGCTATGAGGTTCCACCTACAACCCCATAGATGGTGCATATAGGTAAGAGCCAGCTGAGGACAATATGGCTGATCATATACTTGATCCTTATTTACCAGGAGAAACTTTCTGTTGCCTCAGGCAATAAGCTGATCCATGGAGTACACAGTGGTCTGAGCTTCCTTCTCAGCCCTAGCAGGGTAGGGGGCAAAATAGGTAGGGCCAGACTGAGCAGGCTCACATGTGAGTTCCTCAAGGGCAGGTACAAGCACCAGCATCAGTGAAGAATCCAGTGAGTAGCCACTAAGCTCCCAGAGATGTGCCTAGGCAGGCAGAGATGTGCCTCCTGGGTCCCCAGTTCTATGCTTGCAGAGTGGGAGTGGCCCAAATTCTGAATCCAAGAGAATGGGTGTTCCAGATGCCTGGAGCTCTGTCTGGGCATAGAATGTAGAGGGCCCTGCTGTGCCACAGTCTCTGCACAGAAAATGTGAGGTGGTTCAGGGTACCAATGAAGGGTCACTGTGACTCTCTGGAGATCTGCCTTGGCATGAAAGAGAAAGGCCCAGCTTCACCAGAGTCTCTACACAGGATGGATGGGTTTGCTCAGGCTGCTGATTCAGGTGAGTAGGTGCTCCAAATGCCTGGAGAAAATATATACTGCTACATGTGACATAAGATATCAACTATATTTAGATATGCATGATATTTACATACATATGACATTATCCATTAAGAACACTTATGGATACTCTGGTTTATCTTCAAATCATATAAATCTTTTACCTTTTGCTAAAGAACACCTATGGGGTAGTATATCAATGGGTATATTTTATTTTTATAATATGAAAGATGCTACTTTTAAGTTTCTAAAAACAGAAAAAATATATAGTTAATAAGAAAAAGTGAGACATTAATTTTCCAACATTACAAGTTTTAAAAATTAACAAAAATGTATAGCATTACAGGTGAAAAATAAATGACAAATTTGCCAGAAGATAACTTCAATAAAATAAGTCTTAAAATATTAGTTTTTGTTAAAATAGCAGATTTAAATTGAAGAAAAATACTAAACTGTGTTTAGGTGAGGATTAATGCGTAGTGTTTTATTTTGTTCTTTTTGTTGCATTTATGTTTCATTAAAATAAAACAAGACATTTACACCATTTTAAAAAATATATATTATTATTATTATTATTGGTTATTTTGATTTTTTTCTAAATAGAAGCATTGAGTGTAAGTGTTTAATCACAGAGGACCTGCCAATAAATCATTGTTATTCCAAAGAACATGTTTGAAAGTACAGGGTCAGAATAAGAAGGCAGAGAAGAGGCAGTAAATGAGTGGACTGAGAAGCTGATAGTTTGGATAAAACAGAACATAGTACAATTCAGTGTTAGAAGACAATTAACCTCTTTTTTCTGACAGGCATGGCTGCAATGATTGCACCTTCATCAATAGATAGTTAGTACTTCAGTATAATGCTCACTATAAAATTTTTAGATTTTTAGTATGTCTTACTGGATTAAGTAAACTTACTGGGATACGGTGCCTATTAAAATTATATCGTTATCACTTTCCTCCATTTTGACTGCTATATATGTACTTTCAAGGTTTGTAAAGAACTAGAGAAGGAACAATTTAAATTTTAAATATCTATAGATATTTTTGAAAGAACAGATTATTTTAATGGTATAAATATTAAAAAGATGATATAAACCTCCAATTCCCTTAAAACAGAGATCCTGATATATTTTTTGAGTATTTAAGTACATGAACTTAAAGTAACATAAAATAACATAGTACTTGGCTATCAATTCATTTCTTTAAAAGACAAATATTTTATTATTATTTGAGTTTATCCAAATATTATATATGAATTTTCATAAAGCACTCTTAAGCCGAATCAGTTGGTCTTTTATATCTAAACATTTAATTTCTTCCATTAACATTATTGACTGAAACTATTGTACATTTTATTGTCACTTTGTTTAAGAATATACAAAATGTCTGCATTTTATTACTTTCATTTTATTTTCAATTTATATTAAATACAGTCACCCAACTATTAAGAGGGCACTTAGTACACAGTTCACAGCTGTCACTAATCAAAAAAGAAAAAACCAAGAACAAAAAACAACATAGTTGTGCCCATAAATATTGAGGTTGTACTCAATTGAAATTAATTATGGAGTCATTGTGAAATGTGCAAATAGCATAAGAAAATTTTTTAAATGAAAATATATTTTTTCCTATTTACTTGTAAGTAATTGAAATAGCATTCATTAGAAATTAATTTAAAACACTATATCTTCTTATGTTGACCAATTTGTAGACTGTATTTTCTTTATGTTCTCAAAATGGAGTTAGTACGAATGGATCTTAAATTCACCTAGCAGTATTTTTGAAACAATGATGTTAGAATCTAATCAAATTATTCAAGTTCACCTTAGAAAAGTATTTCAGGTTATCTTAGTAATATAGAAAAGAAAAAGCCAATTCTGAGAACTTACTTGCAAGATTCTATTCTGGGTATCTGTCATACAAAAAAACAAAAACAAAAACAAAAAAACCTGTGAATTACATATTGTCATACCCATAAAGCAGACCAAAACAGTTTCTGGGAGGTTAACAACTTTGTGTGTGGTAGAGCTGATATAGCAGCTAATTTCTTGATCTGCATGCTTATGCTCTTTTCATGAAACTTGCTGCCTCATATGTATATTGTAATTTATTCCTTTAATTAATCATGGTATAGATTTGCGTTCCATGACTGCATATTAAGACACAGATACCTAATAAATATATACTTATTTTTTAAGGATTTTTAATGCCTTTATATATTCCAAAATTATTCATAAGAGAATCATGGGAATATCCACAAACAACTGAGCAAAAGCAACTCAGAATTTGTAAGATGAAATATGTAGAGGAAAATAAGCCGTTCATAAAGATTTTTACAAAAAAAGAAATAAAAATTATTTTCCTTTCCGAGACATAAGTGGTGATAGAAAAGTAAGAGATTTGAGGCTGAAGTAACTATTTCCATCATGTATTAGGTAAAGATGACATTAATTTCCAGAATTGCATCAAAAGGAGAAAACAAGTTAAAATATTTAAGTATATAAATTGCAAGTTGCCACATAAATGTTATTTATGTTCAGAGATCCATATGTTTTTACAATATACCTGATCTAAATTTTTTAAAATACTAATTTAGAACTGAAACATTTTAAAATTGTAGTATTTCACTCAGTGTTGCACCACAATGTGGCTAAACATTTTACAATTTAATTTTAAATTTACTTCAATTCAATTTTAAATTGTAAGATGTTCAGGTTTTGTGTATTATTTCCAAAATATTAAATCTTATTGTTTTGTACCAACTGTTAATGGTGTCCTTGAATGAACTTAATTGGCTATAATTATTTGAACAAAACCAGGTAAACCTCAGGTTTAATTTGCATTTAATCACTCAAGCCCTCCCAAATCTGTGGTAATTACATGGTAATAAGCTAAATATGAATGTAACTAATTGTTAGAAAAGTCTTACTGAACAAGGCTTAGTTCAAACAGCTGCAAACACAAAGGTCATTGTGTTTTGATCCATGATATTAACAAATGTGAAGTGCAAGCAGATTAAAGGCCAAGAGACAGATGTGTGGAAGGAGAAGGCAGTGTCTGAAAGCATGAGATAGAAGGGTGTTCACTGTGTCCTAGCAACTGATTTCCATGCAGTGCAAGAATACAAATGATATGCTTTACAGCAGTGGCAGTAAAATGTCAGGAAGACTAGAAAAGTTGTGTTGATGTCAACATCTGCCCTTATTAATGAGATCTAGATATCTATGAATAGAAAAATTGTTAAGAAAATATTTTGTACTAGATATGGTTTAAATACACACACACACACACACACACAGACCACATGCAACAAGCACATACCTCATACACCACACATACACACAAACATTCACATTGCTTATAAGCTTATAACCTCCATTGCACTTAAAGAAGAATCCTTCACTTCTATATAGAGATAACAGAATAAGACAAATTAAATGCATATTGCATTATCAAAGCCTGACAAAATGTTTTATCTTTGTAGATTCTGACTCTGAGATATTTATTTTTATAGATACATAGTAGTTCTACATATTTATGGAGCACATGTGATATTTTGATACATGCATGCAATATGCCATAAGATTCAATGCAATCCCTATTAAAATACCAATTTGTATGGAACCAGAAACCCAGAATAATCAAAAAAATCCTGAGCAAAAAGAAGATAGCTGGAGGTACCACACTCCCTGACTTCAAAATATACTACAAAGCTATAGTAACCAAAACAACATGGGACTGACCTAAAAACAGATACATAGACCAGTGGAACAAAATAGAAAATTCAGAAATAAATTCCCACATTTACAGTCAACTCAATTTTGACAAAGGCATCAAAAGCATACAATGGAGAAAGGACAGTCTCTTTAATAAATAGGCATATTTTTTTAAAACCTCACCATATTAAAATATTTAAACTTATGATTTTGTAAAAAAAAATAGTATGTTATATACAGTAGGAGCTTTACAACATAGAATATTCTAAAGTAAAACATATTTTTGATTTAATAGGAAAGGAAGGTCTCTGGGAATAATATTTTAAGCATCATAATGGTGAAGCATCATCTTAACTTAAACCTGACAGGATATTGGCCTTCATACCAATGCAGTAATAGAATGAATCTTGTGGATGGCTTTTGAGAGATTACATGAATTTGGCATGTGGAAAGAATATATTCAATTTTTGGTCGGAGAATAAACTGTGATTAGCTGTGAAGAAAGATGACCACAAACTTTTTGCCACTCTTCACATAGACAATTAGAATAAAATTCTACTCTCCTTGAACATTGGTTGACCTTAGTGACTTGCTTGAGCAACTGAATATAATAGAAGTAACAGATGGAATTTATGAGGCTAAGTTATAAAAAGACTTTAAGCTTTCACCAGGCCTCTTGAAGCACTCGACCTTAAAACAAAGCTATCTTTCCACTGGAGGAAGCACCAGCCCAAGCAGCTAGGTGAAAAGTTCCAGAAAGAAGGGAAATTAATCTTCCCAGCTGATATCCTCAGCTGAGCTATCATTCAGCAGCCTACATCAAAGTACTAGCTCTATCCTTGAGCAATATTGACAGCAGATCCTAGCAGCCAACTAGAACTACCTCCAGTGCTGTCATATAGAATAAAAGTTGTCACCTGGACCCTTTCCAAATTTCAGACTGTGTGGAGAATAAACGGATTAATGCTGTTATAAGCCACAATTTTGCCAAACACATCACACAATCAAAAGTTACTTAGCATGCTACATTCACACTGAAATATGCATGTATCCTTACATGATAGAGCCACATGTTCCAGGCATTGACTTATTGTTTTTTCCTAATCTTGACTACACAAATTATCAAAATTATCCAGATATAATGGCCTATTGCAGATATCTTCATATTCCTATTTAGAATCCAGGAAACTCTGAAAGCTCTTCAGGCCTATCTGTTTAGATTCTCAGCTCAGTCACTGCTGACAAAAGGCATACGGATCTCTTTATGCCCCTGGCAATCTTTCTAGAGGACATCTTAAGGAGCCAACAGTGCCTCTTTTCTAGGATGCCCAAACATAAAGGGGCAGATCACTGTGTTTTTCTCTTCTCCTCCCAGATTCAGGGACTAAAAATTTCACACTCACATTTTAATTCAGGTATGCTCCCTCCCATTCTCATGGACTGTGTGAAATGTAATCCTCTTTTAGGATGATATTTCTTTCCTTACATCATTATGCATTATCCCTCTTTCTACTTTTTGAATTCATTTGTACGATTTTTCAAAATCCCTAGCTCAGAGGATTGATAGAAATTATGTTTCATACACTTAGATCTTGAATTGAAACCTATGTTTAAGAAAAATTTTTATTTTGAAAGGGTCTCTTTCATAACTCAGCATGAAGATACAGATTCTTTGTCTTCAAACGTATCATTTTTCTCTTGATAGAGTGTATAGAAAATCTTGGCTGCTAAATATACCACGGCCGTGTCATGAGTACAAGTGAGGTCAAAGCAGATCAACTTATTTTTTTCAGCTCAAAATAGTTTTATTAACGATTAAAAATAACAACAAGCTATAATAGAAGAGCTTGCCTCAATAGACAAATTTAAAATAGAAAGGCTTATATTTTTAACTGCAAAAAATATTTTCTTTAATGATAACCTAACTCTCAAATTACTAGGAAAATGTAGAGCCTCAAAAATGTTTTATCTTTTTAATTCTTGCCCTTACTCCCAAATGTCACTAGCTTTGTTGTACAAGTACAATTACAGGAAATTGCTCTAGCAGAAGGATTTTGGCAACCACAGTAAAAACCGATCAATAGTACATCAGGCTCATAGCAGTATAAACCTTAATGGAGGGACTGAACACATTTGTTATAAATGCTTCTCACCAGGATCTTGGCAATTATACAAAATATTTAAACTAGTTGTCAGATGAGTGGCAAAGGGGAACTTCATGAGAGAGAAAGGAAATAGATTTGAGTTTTAGAACTGAAGTACAGCAAATTTCCTGAATAATATTTTGTGAAAATAAACTGCTTCCATAGTCTTTGTATTCTGTTATATACTCTTTCTGTATTTTTTAAAAAGACTCTATCTTAGTTGGTAAGGAAATTGAAATTTTTCTGTAATTTTGAAGCATTTAGAAAGGCATGGCAGTGTTTCTGGAGTTTTTCCAGATATGATAACTAGAACAGTAAGAAAACAGCAAGAAAAGTCAGATGAAGGTCTCCATGAAAATGAAGGTGCACCTATTGAGAGAGCATTTTTTAAAAAAATTATATTGGTTTCCCCTATATATCTCTTTCCTGGACTTATCCCTAATCCTTATATTTTCTTTATTTCCATTAGGATATATTATTCTTGGTACTAATATAACTAAATATTTGTTAATTTTAAAATGTGGCACATATACACCATGGAACACTATGCAGCAATAAAAAAGAATGAGTTAATGTCCTTTGCAGGGAATGGATAAAGCTGGAAACTATGATTCTCAGCAAACTACCACAGAAACAGAAAACCAAACACTCCATGTTCTCACTCATAAATGGGAGTTCTACAGTGAAAACACATGGACACAGGGAGGGAAACATCACATACCAGGGCCCATCAGCGGTTGGAGGCTAGGGCAGGGATAGCATTAAGAGAAATACCTAATGTAGATGGCAGGTTGATGGGTGCAGCAAACCACCATGGCATGTGTATATCTATTTAATAAAGCTGCATCTTCTGCTCATGTATCCCAGAACTTAAAGTATAATAATAATAATTTTTAAAAACTAGCCTTTTGGTATTAATTGGCAATTGACTTGTATCTTAAAATATATTTGTCTCTAAAAAAGGAAACTTTAATACACATGATGCATATGTGTTTTGGTGAATTTTCTTCTTCTCCTTGATAACTCATATTATTAGAGAAAGATATATATAATATGTGAATGTTCTGTTCTAATAATCAGATGTTAGACTTCAGAGCTCATTTTCTTTCAGAAATAATATTATCTATTTATTTTGAATGTCTATATGTTGTTAGTGTTTCAGGGATAGCACTGAGTGTTGCTATCACAGAAATGACTTATAGGTGCTGAATAATCATATGTCCTTAAGCCAAAGTACACACAGTGGGCCCTAACAGATTAAGTTAACTCACTAGAAATAGAAGAATTATGAATGATTAAAAATAATAGGAAAATTTAAAAGTACTTTTAATACTTATTTTCAAATCTAAAGCCAATATGATGCTCACTGATGAAGTATTTCCTCTTTTTTAATTTTAATTTAATTTTAGTTTAGTTTAGTTTTTTGAGATGGAGTCTCGCTCTGTTGCCCAGACTGGAGTGCAGTAGTGTGTTCTTGGCTCATTACAACCTCTGCTTCTCAGGTTCAAGCAATTCTCCTGCCTCAGCCTCCCAAATAGCTGGGACTACAGGCATGTGTCACCACATCTGGCTAATTTTTGTATTTTTTAGCAGAGATGGTGTTTCGCCATGTTGGCCAGGCTGGTCTCAAACTCCTGACCTCAAATTGTCCACTCACCTTGGCCTCCCAAAATGCTGGGATTATAGGCATTAGCCACCGCTCCTGGCCAAAGTCTTTCTTCTAAAAGAATAATTTATAAATATAATTTCCATTACGATTGTTTTGAAATCCTGACAATTTCAACAAATTAGGAAGATATACAATATTTGCATATTTAAGAATATTTAGGGAGAATCTGCTATGTATCAGAATTTATTCTAGGTACTAGAAATGCAGTTGTGAATAATGAAGACAATAAATCTGCTCTTTTTACATTTTAATTGGAGAAACCACAAGCACAACAGATTTGGGGACTAATTATCTCCTTAGAAGGTGATACGTCAACTGAGCAGTTAAGGTTTCTTGAGAATCCATGTGAATATTTCAAAAATTACATTCCAATAGAAAATGAATATCTTGTTTGTATAAAGGTCCTGACTTGGAAATAAGCCTGGAAGGCTGAAGAATAGATAGAAACAAAAGGGTTACTGGAACGTGATGAAAAAGGGCACAGGAGGACATTAGTAGGAAGGGTGAAAACTGTGAGGTCTTGTAGGTCACAGTAAATAAACAGTTTGTATTTGCATCTAAGTGTAGAGTACAATCAGCAAAAAATTCTTTAAAATCTCCCTGTAAAATGTAAAACATTTAAGAGACAATTCATTGCAAAAGTATGAGGCTTCAGGAACTAGCAGAATAAAAAGCAATTATTATACTATCTACAACTTTTACCTATCTGTTAAATTATTAAGTGGGAAGATGATCATTTCAGCCAAAATACCAACAATTATACCAGCCTTGTTATGATATGGAAAAAAAAAAAGACTGCATCATTGCAAGAGTATAGAATATAAGATAGCCACAGCATCATTCACCACTTAGATCTGTGCTCAAACATATGAAAGGAATTAAAGGCAAAAAAGTTAAGATCTCATCATGGACCTAGTAACCAGAAACAACCATAAACAAATAACCCCCAGCTAGAACTAAATACATTTCAACAATTTACTTGTACAATTGGGTTAATTACAGTAGACAGCTTTACAATATCATATTATGTTTCATACTCTTAGATAGTAGTAGGTTTTTTTTCTTGTTTTCTTTCATTTTTCAGAAAATAAAAGAAACAAATCTATTTGTGACATCTAAGAAAACATTTCTGAGTTCATGAACAAAGACTTGTGATTGAAATTATAGCTCATATAAACTGGATATTTTCACACAGAAAAAATACATAATTGAATTAATTTATACTTGTAAAACAGACTTTAGAAAAATCATTTGTATTGGCATTATTCTTCTGTGCTTAAAAGTCTTTCCAGTTATGAAAGTGATAGCATAATCCACTTTCGTAAAAGGTATGCACTTAAAGACTGAATGACTAAATAAAATCATTGGATTTCAACCTTCATTGCCTATTATTTTCCAGTTCATTTTTCTCAATTATTATGGAGTGCACATGAAAAACTACTAGTGGAAAATACTTAAATACAGTGCAAAAGGATATTAAAAATTAAGAGTAGATTTGTGTTTCAGCTTACAGAGTACAGGAAAGACATAACTTCCACCATTTGCAAGAAAAAAGGTGGACCCACTGTAAATTGTAGATTTAAATGAACCTATTACAAAACTGAAATCAACTGACAATGGTCATGCCAAAATCTGGTGTTAGATTTGAGACATCAGCAAGACACAAGCATTGTGCACATACTTACCTGGTAAAAGCACGAAAGGCCTTATGAGACCATAGGGTTGATACAGAAAATTTGACTAGGAATTTTGACCAATTTCTGAAGATAGATTGTGGCAAACTTGGACATGTGACACTCCTGGTGGCCATAGATATAGGAAAGTTCCCACTGTTATCAGACTTTCTTTCAGGAACACTATCAGGCTCTCACTAGGAAGATTCTGAGGAATCTGAAGAAATGCCCCCTTTCTATTGTGGTAAAAGCTGCTCAATGAAAAAAGCAGCCATTGCTAAATCTACCCTATCACATTTACCATATCTCCTTGGGCCACTTAAAATAAAAAACAATATTTAAGTGCAGATAATGATACAATGTACATTCTTATAATGAGATTAAGTTAGATCATCAATAAGTGAAAGATATCTGAAAATTTGCAAATATTTGGAAATTTTAAATTACATTCTCGAGAGGAAGAGACAGAGCAAGATAGCCAGATTGAAGCCTCCAGTGACTGCCTCCCCACAACCGAAAATACCAAATTAAACATCTATCCACACAAGAAAACACCTTTATAAGAATCAAAAATCAGGTGAGCAAACACATTACCTGGTTTTAACATCATCTCAAAGAAAGAGGCACTGAAGAGGGTAGGAAAGTCTTGAATTGCTGAGGCCATTACCCAGCAGTGCAGCATGGCATGGAAAAAGAATCTGTGTGATTGAGGGAGAGAGAGCAAAGTGATTGTGGGACTTTCCATTGGAATGCAGTCCCAGTGGAAAGCACAGTGAAAAGCCAACAAAGAGTAGAGTTTCACTAGCATCCACAGAGGGAGCATTTACAACAGTCCCAGCCAGAGTGAAATTGTCCATCCTAGCCATCAGAACCTGAGTTCCAGCTAGCCCCACCACCACAGACTAAAGCACCCTGAGGTCCCAAATAAACTTGCAAAGTAGTCTAGGCTACAAGAACTGCAGCTCCTGTGCAAGTCCTACTGCTGTGCTGGGCTCAGAGCCAGTGAACTTGGGGCATGTGTGATCTGGTGAGATACCAGCCAGGGTGGCCAAGGGAGTGTTTGTGCCATGCATTCCTAAACCCCAGGAAGCACAGCTCAAGCTTCAGAAGGAGAGGGAAACTTTCTTGCAAGGACCCTTTTTTCTTTCAGAGGACTTTCTCTCTTGCAAGCTTGGTACTAGCTCATCCTCCATAAAATAAAGCACCAAATAGATATCTAGAGTCCATGATCCCAGGCCCTGGCTCCTGCAGAACATTTCCACATCCACCAGAAGGGAAACTGCTTCACTGACAAGAAAGATGCAGTCCTGGCAGGATTCATCAACTGCTCACTAAAGAGCCCTTGAGCATTGAATAAACATCAGTGGTAGCCAGAAAGTAGTCATCATTGGACTTGGGTGAGACCCAGTACTAGACTGGCTTCAGAAGTGACCCAGCACAGTCCCAGAAGTGGCCATGGGAGTGCTTGCACTACTCCTTCCCCATCTCCAGGCAGCTCAGCACACAGAGAGAGAGAGAGAGAGAGAGAGAGAGAGAGAGAGAGAGAGAGAGAGAGAGACTCCATTTTTTTGAGCAAAGTAAGGTAAGAGAACAGGAGACTGCTTGGTAATCCAGGGAATTCTCCTGGATTTTACTCAGGACCACTAATATGGTACCTTTGTATGTCTGTGTGAATCACAGCATTACTGGGCTTGGATCCTCTCCAAATGAAAATATGGCTGCAGTGACCAAAAATTTATATTATAGCACTCGATTATCTTGGAATTCTTGAAAAGCTTTCTCAAGAACAGGTATAAGCAAGCTCAGACTATGAACATGGCAATGTAACTCCTCAATAAATATCTAACTCAACAGATATTGCCTAGACATTGACAAACATCCAGAAGAAGTCCATTTAGAACAATATGAGCTTAGCAAACAAAGTAAATAGGCATCAGTGACCAATTCTGGAAAGATAGAGATGTGTGGCCTTTCCAACAGAGAATTCAGAATAGCTGTTTTGAGGCAGCTCAATGAAAACTAGGGTAACACAGAGAAAGAATTCAGAATTTTATCAATTTAACAAAGAGATTGAAATCATTCGAAAGAATACAGCAGAAATTCTGGAGCAAGAAAATTCAATTGACATGCAGAAGTTTGCATCAGTCTCTCAACAGTAGAACTGATCAAGCAGAAGAAAGAATTAGTGACTTTCAAGACAGGTTATTTGGAAATATAGTCAGAAAAGTCTAAAGAAAAAAGAATAAACAATAATGAATCAAAACTACAGAATCCAGAAAATAGTCTCAAAAGAGCAAATCTAAAAATTATTTGCCTTAAAGAAAGGCTGGTGAAGGTGGGGGGCTAGAAAGTCTATTCAAAGGACTAATAACAATAACAGAGAACTTTTCAAACCTACAGTAAGATACCAATACTCAAGTACAAGAAGGTTATAGAATACCAGGCATATTTAACCCAAATAAGATTATCTCAAGCTTTAAGACACTAATAATCAAACACTCAAAAGTCAAGGATAAAGAAAGAATTCTAAAAGCAGCAACTTAAAAGCAAAAGGCAACTCATAAGTGAGCTCTTATATGTCTGGCAGCAGATTTTTCAGTAGAAACCTTACAGGCCAGGAGACAGTGGTATAATATAATTAAAATACTGAAGGAAAAATCATTTATTCTAGAATATCATATCCAGTGAAAATATTCTTCAGACTTGAAAGAAAAATAAACAGCAAAAAAAGTATCTCATTACCATGAGACCTGTCCTACAATAAATGCCGAAGAGAGTTCTTCATTTTGAAAGAAAAGAGTGTTGATGAGCAATAAAAAAAACATCTGGAGATACAAAAACTCACTGGCGACAATAAAAACACAGAAAAATGCAGAATAATATAACAATGTAATTGTGGTTTGTAAAGTACTCACATCTTGAGTAGGAGGGGTAAAAGCTGAACCTATCAAAAATGAACTACAACAACTTTGCAAGACATAGATAGTATAATAAGATACAAGCGTAAAAAACAAAAAGTTACAAAGTGGCAGAGGGGATGATGAATTTAAAATATAATGTTTTTTTTAGTTTTTTCTCTTTACTTTTTTGTTTTTGTAATCACAGTTAAGTTGTCATAAGTTTAACATAATGGGTTATATAATGTTATTTGCCAGCCTCATGGTAACTTCACACTGAAAATCCTAAAACAGATACAGAAAAAATATAAAGCTAAAAATTAAAACATATCAACTCACTTTCACAAAAAAAGAATACTAGAAGGAAGGAAAGAAGAGAAGAGCCTAAAACAACTAGAAAATATTTTTTAATGGATGTAGTGTCTTTACTTATCAACAATAACATTAAAAGCAACTAAACGCTCCAATCAAAAGAGTAGCTGAATAGATTAAAAAAAAAAAAAGACCCAACAATTGGTTGCCTACAATAAACACACTTCACCTATAAAGACACACATAAACTCAAAACAAAGAGATGAAAAAAGATATTTTATGCAAATGGAAATGAAAAAAGAACAAGAATAGCTATACCTATATTTTAAAAATAGATTTTAAGTAAAATATTATAAAAAGAGACAAGCAAGTTCATTATATAATGATAAAGGGATGAATTAAACAAAAGGATATAACCAGTGTAAATATATATGTATCCAACACTGCAATACCCAGATATATGAAGAAAATATATTAAAAATAACAAGAGAGAGATCTTAATACAATAATACTTGGAGCATTCAACACCCTACTGTCATAACTGGACAGAACATTGAGACAGAAAATCACCAAGAAAACATTGGATCAAATCTACATTATAGATCAAAAGAACTTAAAGGATATATACAGACTATTTCATCCAACAGCTACAGAATACACATTTTTCTCCTCAAGACATAGATCACTCTAAAGAGACATCATTTGTTAGGTCAAAAAATAAGTTTTAAAAATCTCAAAAACATTGAAACCATATTAAGTATCTTTTCTTACGACAACAAGATAAAACTAAAAATAAATAACAAGAGCAAACTTGGAAACTATGCAAACACATGGAAATTAAACAATATGCTCCTCAATGACAAGTAGGCCAATTAAGACATTAAAAAGAAAATTTAAAAATCCTCAAAACAAATGAAAATACAAACACAACATACAATAACCTGTGAGACATGCAAAAATCAGTAAATCAGTGCAAGGGGAAAGTTTATTGCAATAAGTGCCTACATCAAAAAAGTAATAAAATATCAAATAAATGACCTAACCATGCTCTAAGAACTTGAAAAGCAAGAGCAAACCAAACCCAACATTACTAGAATTAAAAATAGTAATGAAACTCAGAGCAGAAATAAATGAAATTGAAAAGCAACAACAAAAGATTAATGAAATACAAAGTTGGTTTTTTGAGAAGATAACTAAGAGTAACAAACCTTTAGCCAGACTAAGAAAAAGAGATAGTAACCTAAATAAATTCACAGATGAAAAAGGATATATTACAACTAATAATGCAGAAATTAAAAGTATCATTAAATACTACTGTGAGCAGCTATATGCCAATAAACTAAAAATCATAAAGGAATGGTATGGTGAGTGGGCAGAAAAGTGAGGATGCTAATGAGTCCAAAAACACAGTTGAATAGAATGGATAAGACCTAGTATTTTATAGCACAACTGGGTGAGTACAGTCAATAATAACTTATTGCCATTTAAAAATAATCAAAAACGTATAATTAAAATGATTGTTAACACAAATAAATGACAAATGCTTGAGGTAATGAATAGCCCGTTTACCCTGATGCATTTATCACACATTGCATGTATTTGATATATACTTTATTCCATGGGTATACTTTATTCCATTTGTAGACTATGTACTCATAAAAATAAAAATAAGTATAAAAAGCACATATGTATTATACATAAAAACATAAAAATTATTTTGTCTCTTTTAAAGACATGCAAATTAAAACCAGGATGAGAGAACACTACACACCTATTAGAATGGCTAATACTTGATAAAACTCCAAATGTCAGCCAGTATGTGAAGAAACAAGAACTCTCCTTCAACAGTATGGATAAATCTTAAATGCATTTTGATAAATGAAAGAACCTAGACCAAGAAAGCTACATATTGCATGATTCTATTCATATCACATTCTGGAAAAGGCATATAATATGTAAAGAAAGCAGGTAAGTAGTAGGCAGAGGTCAGAGGTTAGAGTGTTCTTGACTACAGATGAGATGCAAACAGGAACTTGTAGGATTATGGAACCGACATGTATGGTATTGGGATGGATACATGACTCCCTGTTTTTAATCAAAACACACAGAACTGCACAACACAAAGAGTTAATTTTAATGTATGCAGCCAATGGAAACAGATCATGAAGCAAACTATTCAAAATAAATAGATAAACAAAAGCACCCATGGACTAGGATGCCAGGGGATCTAAGAATGGAATGCAGACTATGGCAAATGAATTTAACTGTAACACATTATATTTGTAATGTAGTACATGGAATGGGGTGTAGGAGTAAAGGAAGCTGACATCAGTAACTTTAGAAAATGGTGTTTGCAAATTTCAATGTAAAAGATTAAATGAACTACACATAAACACTTTTGTTGGCAAATTTACTTTTCATAAGTGCAAGAGTTAAGAATTCAGGAACTGCTTTTTATATATACTGGGGTTGAGCAGGTAAGTAAATAGATGATGGTGGGCTCCAGATTTTTCACTATTAGGAAGGAAATTTATGGAGAAGCAAGAAAACCAGGTTATAAAGAACACTACATACAGGATGGGTGTTGAAGATGTCAGTATAAACTTACAAACACACATATGCATATGCATGCACACACACACGCACACACACACACACACACACACACACACCCCTACATACATAGGCAGTGGGGTAGATAAAGAAACAATTATAAATATTTGCATATAAAAATGTATTGGTATTACATACACATAACAAACATCTAATTATTTCTATTGCGAACACCCAGATGAAATGAACTCCAATAGCAAATGGCACTCCCAACTCTCATATCTCGATTTCTAAATGCCAGTTTCCAATAAAAGGAACCAGTTCTCCTCAGAGCAACAAAAGATGCTAGGGCTGGGTGGGGAAAACACAAGATGAGCCTGGAGCATCTTATAAAAACGGTAAGGAAGTGCTCAGAAATAAAAGTATAGAGTCAGGTCAATGAGACACAGCTGAAAAGAGTCCCCAGTGGCCAACTCTGGAACAATTTTTGCAACAAAATATATAGCATAGTACTAGACTATAATCCAAAGTATAAAACAAATATACTTAATTATTCATTATTATTAATATAATTTATATATACTGAACTGATGATATACATAAATTCTCAAATAAATGTATGTGGGGAAGATATAAATTTTGTAGAAGAACCTCAATTAAAACTATAAATATTCCCATTTCAGCTAGTTGTCCCTATCCACCATAAGAGCTATATTTATTAAAGAGCAAAGGGAAAATGAGTACCTTTCCAATGGTGAAACTTGTGTCCCACTATGATACACAAGTGACCAAGTTTAAAGTCATCAGTGATGCCATGTGACTATTATGTACCCCTAATATGATATGAAGAAAAGGGCACATCATTTCTTTGGTATTCCTTCTAGAGACCCTTAACCCACTCTGATAATTAGTTAGGAATGCAGAGAAATGTAAACTGAATGAAATTGGGAGACATTCTACAAAATACTTATGAAGTACTTCTCAAAATTGTTAAACCAATAACAATGAAGGAAAAACTGAGAAACCAGAATAGGCTAAGTAGACATGATCAGTCTATGCAATGCAGCTTCCTGGACTTGATCCCGCAATAGAAAAACTATGTTTATGGAAAAACTGGTCGAATCTTAACAAAGTCTAGAGTTAACAATGTTGGTTTCCTTTCTTAGGTTAAAAAAAAACATATTTAGGGATATAAAATGGCATTAGAAGAAACTGAAACTTTGTGAGGTGTACTGAAATTGTTTGTATTACATTTGCAACATTTTTGTAAATTTAAAATTATTCCGACAAAGAAAACAACAAAGAATATATATTTCAGCATTTTAATTACAAAACCATCTTTGAACAGTGCATATTTTCTCTTGATATTGGCATGACAAGATACATCATAGTTTAATGACAATATGCATAGTTTAAAATCTAAATTCCATAATGGGCAATGCATAATTAGATATGGGAACTCAAATTCAATATATTCCTATAAAAGAAAGGGGCTAGGTTTTCAGTTGCAAATATTAGAAGTTAAAAAAAGTGACATAATCTATTTTTTTTCAATTTTGAGCTTGAAAACATATTTGCATTATTGCACATGTTATTTGTATGGGCGTATTTGGGTAAAATAAAATGTTACCGTAATGTTTACATTTTCCCATTTATCTATTGAAATTGTGGTGTGATTGTTGTAAACCTAATCTAAGCTCACTGAGAATTATACTGCTTTTTTGTTTTGTTTTGTTTATTAGGAGCAGAATGGCAGAGGATAGGTTGTGAGGATTCTTGGAGAATATCTGAAGCACTTTTGCAATATTGAGTAGGTCACTGAGGTTTGTTTATTGAACCGACAATGAAAGCAGAGGACTTAGCAGACCAGAATGTCAAAGCAGCCAAGAATAGGAGGCAACTGAACGGAACTGATGCTAGACAGTGGGGCTTCCAATATGGGTAATTTTTGTTTTATTTTGTATCAAAGAAGCAGTAGAGCTGCTTCCATAAAGGAAGCCTGGGAAGGCCAGAGGAAATGGGAATAGGAGCAATTATTGATTCCATTTAGAGAAGAAAGAAAGGATGACTGGAGGTATGGGTAATTTTGGTGCAATAATTAAATAATTTTTGTTCTTATAATTTTTCTTCAAAGAATAAAGTAGGAAATGAGATCATTTACTGAGAATGAAGTGGTTAGGAGAGTAAAAGTTATGTGAACATAACTTTTGTGCCACAGGATAAAAACACATATTAGCCTAGTAAAATGGCCACAGTTAGCATGGATAATTCTCAAACTTGGTTTTAAGTGAGAAATGCAGGATATGAGGGTGATTTCTTACAGGCCTGGTGACATTGTCCCTTAGGAATCTCAGTTTTGCATTTTTCCTTGTTACTTGTTTCTTGTTTTCTGTCATTGTATATCCCTACAGTAACAGGCAAAGTTTGTATCTATAGAGTTCTCATCCAATGTAATGGGTAATAGACCAAACACCAAAGTAAAAGCCAGAATCACCATACTAACAACCACTCCATGATCTTTTAGTTTTCAAAGCCTTAGCCAAGCACTCCTGCACCACAAATCAGCAATAAACATGGTCAAGATTGATGGCTTTAATTAGGAAAGCAGTACAAAGGTCCTTGGAGCAATGAAGAATGCCAGAGTGGTTTTCAAGTAAAGCAAAGGTCTATCTTCAAATCAAATTTTATTTAACGCATCATTTAAGAAGTTTACCCTAGACTAACACCTTCAGAAATAAAAATCACAAAAGGGCACATTTATAAAGTTTGAAACACTTAACAAATAGTATAAAAAGTATTATGGGCTGTCCCTGATATATCATGGGCTATCGTTGATATTTTATTGTATGAAAAATGCTTATAAGACAATACCAAAATGTCTAATATTGAATGGTCAGTATTATTTGAATTTTAACAGCTCGAATGGTGACCATCTTAATGATTGTTCTACAAAGTGTTGTGCATACAGCTATTTAGCCATGTAGAGACACAAAATCATGAATTGCAGCAGAAAAAGAAGTTACTATAAATTATTGTGTGTAACCTACAAAAAGAATATATAGTATATAGAATAGCATGTATCAATATATATAATATACAATGTATGTAACATATGTAATATATAACGTGTATTATATAATATATAGGTTCCATTTTCTACTATCATTTGGTTCTTATTTATTATTGCATGGCAAAAACTCTCATATGTGATGGATACTGAGAAATAATACAAATTTTACTAGCAGAAAGGGTGAGCACAAGCTTTGAGGGGTAATTTTAGTGTTTTTAGATGTATTTTAATTAAATATCTCTAATTAAGCATTATGTTATATAGTTTTAATTAAGTTAAACATGACAAAATGATGAGTAATATCAAAAACAATATTTGCTAAGAAACTGTGGATTTTCAAATGTATTAAAAGTATAAATGAGAGTAATCATCAGAGCTAATGTGACTTCTGCCTCTACTACAACTTCTTTCTGAAAACAATGATGAGTAAAACATCTCTGGCTAGAAATCAACAGAGAAGCCTTCAAAATTATATCACTATGATGAATCTCTCTCAACTAGCAATATATTTAATAATATTGTTCATTATTCTACATTTTATTATTTAAAAATGTATACATTGTACATTTTATAAATTTCACGTTGTACAGCTATTCACATATGTACTTTACAAATATTCATTGGAAGTATGTGATCACAGGTTGCACGATAGTAAAAGTTGGAGAACACCAACTCTGGAGTAAAGGTCGATTAATATAGAAATATAATTAGAAAATAAACAACACTGATGTCATTTTCCATAATAATGTCAATTTTTAAAAACGTCCTGCTTATTTATTGTTGCAGAAATAAATAAGCAAGAACTGTTTTATTTTATGTGATGATTTAGTAGGCCAGGAATGGGCAAAGTTTTTCGTGTTGATGATGCTGGAACTGATCTTTTCTATTAGTCCAGCAAATCACATAGGCCAACCCAGATTCACCGGGAAGAATGGTACCAAGTATTCGTAGTGATCGTTCATCTGCTACAACCATATTTAAGAAAATAAAATGAATTGGCAAGAGATAGATATATACCGTGATTACAAGAGTACTATGTTTAAAACTGACAGGTTTTTAAAAACAAATTATTTGATGATAATGTAACAGTCTTATAATGGTAAAATAAAAATTATTTCAAAAATATTTTAAGATGACAGAAAAATATTCTTAATGTATTATGAAAATACTACTAACCCAATTTTGCAAAACAGAAACTCACACACATATATACGAACATATACTCATATATTAGAGGAAGTAACCAACACATGAACAAATATTCCTCTCTAAAGGAATAGAATTAAATTGTATTTTAAATTGCTATTCATTATCTCTGTTTTATGAATTGTCTAGTATACATTATACATTATCAATTGTCTAATATATATCTTTTTAAATTTTCTTTATTTTTTAAATTTGTAAAACCCTTTATCAACTATGAATTATATTTTAATTTTTGAATAGATATTATTAATGCAATGAGTCTCATTATAATTAGTTATACTGAACAATGAGTAAGATATTTGACAAATTTTTTGAATCTATAATTTTTAAAAATTGGTTTGCCAAAATATTCAGTTTTAAATGAAATCTTATATATTGTGTAATTTTATCTTTCAAGTTCCTCTATACATTTTCTAAAAACTAAACATATTTTATATAAATATAATTATATTATTAAATTTAACAAAACTGAAAATTATTTATTGATATTATTTAATCTGCCATCTGTAATCAAACTTCTAGATTTTTTAAAATTATATTTGTATGCTTTCTTATTCAAGTGTGTATCTAAAACATGCTTTTAAGTCATGTATAATCTAGAGCATTGAATTTAGAAGGTTCCTGAAAGTTTAGTTTATATCTTTTGTTACGTTTGTAAAATTCATGGTAATTCTTCCAATGTGGCACCTTCCTTGTTTTCGTTACCCTCTTCATCTTGAACACCTATAACAAATGTACATAACACTTGCACTAACCGTTTCTCTTTCTCTTTTGTGTTCATTTATCCTTTTGTCTTTTTGTGCTTCAATTAGAATTTTTGTTTGTCAATCTTTCAAGTTCATGAATCCTTTATTCTGCTATGTCTAAACTATTAAACCGAAATATTGATTTCTTAATTTTATTACCAGCATTTCTATTGTAATTGTTTTTATGCATTTCTATTATCTTTTCATAGTCCTTTAAACATAATAATCATATTTGCTCCAAAATCCTCGTATAATAACTGCAATGTATTACTATGCTTTTGTTTTTCTTTTCTATTATTTTCCTGGTTTTCAGGCATCACTCCTCTATTATGTCCATAATGCTTTATCCAGTGACAGACATTATGGATGAAAAGCTGCCCAAACTCAGGCTATTACTCTTTCTATCCAAAAAGAGTTTCTTCTGCTGTATAAATGGCAGGCAGACAGGTCATCTTTACGTGACCTCCTCTCAAAAATCATATAGCATCATTTTCACAGTTCTCTTTTTGTAACAGCTGAGTCTGAATCCCAATCAATTTCAAGTATGGGGGACATGGAACTAATCTCTTCATGGAAGAAGTAACAAAATCACATGGTTTAATAATAGCAATGGGAATGAGGGCTATTACCGAGGTCCTCTTAAAAAAAAAGAATCTACACATTTGCCTTCTCCCCTACAACAAATCTTGCATAGGGTATAATATTTTTCCTATTATTGAATGTATATTTGTATACTTATTCATGTGGTACACACACAAACATATGCAGATAAATATATACCACATTTCATACATGCATGCACAAACACACACGTGTGCATGGGTGCACGCACACAAACACACACACACACACACACACACACACACACACACACACGCATCTCTAGATTCCCAATGAACTATCCAATTATGCTATGTCCAAGTCAGTGGATTCGTCAAGATTTATTTCACTTTGCTTCGCTTTTAAATAGCATTTCCACAGTTACATGTGTAAATCTAGATTTCCTAATTCTTACCCAGCCTCTCATCCCAACTACATTTGCTTTCTCAGTAACCTATGACAAAAAACAATTGGGGGAAAAAGAAAAGCCTATATTTTATTACTTCAAAAATATCAGTTAAAGTTAAAAAAAGAATCCATTTGTTCTTACACTACTAAAAATTTATGTACACAATTCTAGCAATGTTTAATGACTATCCAAGAATATGGATATATCTCTTTTCCACACAGTAACTTTCTCTTATGTTACAATAATTCCAGTGTGTTTCTACCTTCAGTTTATATTTAAATGTATTCAGTGATCACCATAGGCATTTAACTGTCACTACCATTTTGTTACTTGGAGTTTTTCTACAAGATTTTTCTTTTTATAATTTTGTTCAAGAAGAGGCCAGGGCATACACTTTCTCAAGTTTCTACATGGTGGGAAAAGTTTTTAAATTAATTTAAAAATTTTTTTTTCGATATTCACTTTCTATATCCATGACCATTTTTAGCTGACTGGCTATTTTCAGTTTATTCTCTTTTCCTTTGTATGTTTAATAAAGTTTTCACCAATTTCATCATTTATTTTCATTTATCTGTTTATTGTTGTGCTATAACTTTCCTCGTTATTTGATAACTTTTTTTCTACCCTATGTCTCCATGGTAGCTTCTTTGTTATCATGCATCTCTGAAAGGGGCCCTTCTTTCTCTGATCACTTATTATTGGGCAATATTGGGAGAAGTTGGGAAAGTGAATTGGAATGGAAGACTATTTTGCCCTTTCTTCCCTTGTCCTTTGCATACTCATCCTGCCCTGTAGCTATGGCTGTCCAAAGG
Organism: Alouatta palliata; assembly: GCA_004027835.1. Classification (NCBI taxonomy): domain Eukaryota; kingdom Metazoa; phylum Chordata; class Mammalia; order Primates; family Atelidae; genus Alouatta; species Alouatta palliata. The sequence goes on from PVKV010008817.1 coordinate 47,483, forward strand.
ACTAGCTAGTGAATTTTGTGGATAGAAGGGAAAGTGAACATGGCATGGATACTGAGTCTGAGACTCTTGAGTGTCTTTTCCTTCAGCTATCCAAAAGTAAGAGTTTCAAAGTTGATTGCTACCCAATTTTTCTACTCCATTTGGTTGCCGATATTTTAAATTGAGTTATCCCAAAAGCAGATCCTGGGGCCAGTATACAAATGCATTTATTTCATTTGACAGATTATTTCAGGAATAATCTATAGGGGATCCCATATGTAAGACTGGAAGAAAACGAGACCAATATAAAATATGTAGTCAACGTATTACTGCTGCAGAGAAACAGTGTAGAAAATACGTCAGAGTTATCTCAGCAGTGGGAGATGGCAGCCAAAATAGTTCCGCGTGGAATCCTTTCTTCCACTCCTATCTTTAGGGAGCATAAGTAAACTCTCTAGAATTTCCTGCTTGTCCTGTGCATCCTGGATAAAGACCACCTCCTATTAACAGTTGGTAGCCATGGAATCTGGAAATGCCAAATACTAAGGGGGAAAATTGTGAGATATTAATGGCATCTGCTAGGGGTAATATCCACCATCTTGTCTTTTTTTTTTTTTTTTTTTTTTCTGTATGTTATCTTGTTGGATCCCTTATCCATTGCCTTTAACAGTAGAAACTAAATCATCACTCTCATATTACACCTTCAGAAGTTGTGGTTCTAGAAAAGGTAGCATTAGTTCAGCATCAGTAAAGATGTTTACGTACTCTAAAAGACCATTTAGCAATGGCTGAAAATTTAATAGACTTTTTAGGAAATTAAAGTTATTTTGCCTCTTGTTACATAAAAGATGAAATGATAATCCTATTTAAAAATACATTCGGTGTTCATCAAAAATGTCAGAATACAGAAACCTATTTTTAGCATCATTAATAGGAAACCTTCCACTTTCCAACATTTAAAAAAAAAAAAAAAAGAACATTCCCCTTTTAAGGATTGTTTTCCATGTCTTGGAAACTGAATACTTTGGAGCAGTTAAGAAACATAATTGCTGGTGAAATAAGTTTCTGAAAAGGATTTGGATACTCTATTCAACACACGCTAACATAATTAAATTGATAATTCATCACAAAGAGTATGTTGGAGCTAATGTCATGTTTTCTAAATGGATCTGCCTAGCTATAGTTGTTATACTGAATTTTTTATATGACAGTATATGATAGTGGTCAGTGTTCAATCATGATTCTTTTTTAAGTTAGTGGCTTATATATTTTCTTTTCAGGAAAGTTCAGAGGAAAAACATTTGCTCCAACAGTGTTTCTGGATGTTTAAGACATGGGATTCTTAAAACAGCTGTATACCATGCAAAGGTATACAACAGGTGCACTTAGGTGACTTCGAATATTTAAAGTCTTATAAGATTTATTCTCATGAACCTGAGTATACTAGTGTAAGTTGGTAAAGGATAGCAATTTTCTGCATTGCTTAAATTTCTGAAAAATTTCTCCTTTTTTATCTTGAGTCTCATAAAACATATATGACATTAGCTGATATGATCCTCCAACAATTACAGAAAAGAAGACTTTATAGTAATGACTAACGTGCAATAAGTACTTTCTTTATATTTTTTGAGCTCTGAATCTGCTATGTATGCCAATTTATTCAATTCCAATAGAATTCCTAGTGATTAAGGACTAATGTATCATTCCCAATACCTAGATGAAGAAACTGAAGGACAGAAATGTTACACAACTAAGAAATGCCAGAGTTTCAAGTCCAACTTGGCTATTCAGTCCCAGAATATGCTCTAACCACCATGGTGACCTGTCTTGTTCTATATTTAAGCACTGGAGGCAAGCAGTCTGATTTTAAGAACAAATAGGAGACATTTCCACCTTCCTTTATTTTTTTGGTTAGTAAAGTTGATAGCATTTTTCAGATTTAAGGAGAGAATTATGTTTGAATTCATCATCCAATTTCATAAAGATTATCAAATTTATTCTTTTAATAAGATATTTTTTGAAGGAGAAAATACACGTGAGACCTGAGAATGAAGAGAGTAATTAGTTACCACTAATTGATGATCTTTTGTCTACCTTCAGTATATCTTTAATATGTTGAGTATATCTTGATTGTAAACATTCATATGAGATTAATTATGTCACCATTCTGACCCTGTAAAGTTGGAATAAAATATCTAAGAGTGCATAAAAATATGATTTATCATTAGACTATTAAAACAGTTTTTGCTAGGTTCATGAAATAAATAAATGATATTCACTAGGATGTTTTGTGTTAAATTATATGTTTCTATATTTGTGCCATCCAATATGGTAGCCACTAGCTATATAGTTTTTTGAATGCTTGTGTTGTGAGTAGTGAAACTAGGGGACCCAAATTTCTTAAAATTTAGAGACTGCTCTTAAAATGAGAGTTGTGGTTTATTGATATTTAATTAATTAGATAACTTATTCACCAACAATCAACAATATATATAGAATTCTAAAGGTCAAAAATTACAGTGAAAAATGACTAGAGATCACAAAAATGTCTAATTAAAATCACATTATAATATTAAACTTCACCTTATATGTCTTGTCAGCAATATGTTTATATGATACATGAGGAGAAAATTAAGCATTGGTGTGTGCTACAATCCTATCTGTTTTAAGAAAGACAGAGAGGAAGGAAAAAAGGAAGGAGAAGGAAGAAAAAGAGAAAGTTGACATCCTTGGTTAATTTGTACAGCTAGCATATTATTATAATTTATTATTGTGTCTAAGAGATTACAACAAATTTAGTAGCTTAAAATAACACTAATTTATTGTCTCATAATCTTTGTTTTCTAGAAAGTTAGAAGTTTGTGAGACAATAAATGGGTGCTATATCTTGGGGACTGCTCTCAGCTCCAAGAGGCATTTCACAGTATGCTAGTTTATTTCTTCCACATGAACAGAAAAGCACTTCCATGACTTCTCTCAGCATCAGCCAAGGGCAGAGTTCCTAAAGCTAGGATAGATGACATCACTAATGAGGACCTAATACTTGATGGACAGCCTTTTGTGGGCTGAAAACATTGAAGGTTTGCTTAAAGAATTCAAAGGTAGCCACTGTGACCTTTGAAAACAAAAGTTAGAATCAAACCTGACTGGTGGTGTGTAACTGCCCTCTCCTTCTGCGTCTGCCTCTTATCTTTGTCCCTCCCTTTACCCTGTACCCCTACTTTACCTTCATTAACAACAACAACCACAACAACAGCAAATTGTATTAGTTGTGAGATTTACGTCTCCCTATCCCAAAGCAGGACCAAAGGCCATATGCACCCATCAAAGTACTCTGGGGATTATCAAAAGCAGGAGAGACATGAATTATCCTAGCCTTGTTGGATATATATCCAAGTCACCATCCTACCCAGTCCCATGTAAATAAATCAGTGGACGGAAAATTATTTTTAAAATTGATTCTAGTTTCCTGAATACTTAACTATCCTGAAACATAAACTGTACCTGACATATATCTAGATAGAGAGTTGCTCTTTCCAGGAGATTTTATTATGATCTACTTGATTTTACAAGGATAGACAAAGATTGATAACAGAATTTCTAACTTTTTTTTTATTTTTGGGTTATCAATTTTTACCAGTATATTAAATTTGTAAGCATCAGTTGTACAAATCCTTATGCAATTTGTTATAGCAATTATTTGCATATTTGCCTAATAATGGAAAATTAGTCAGACATGTTGTAAAAGCATGTTATCTATGGAAATACGGTAAAAGATATGTTTTCACATTGAAAGTGCTATAAAAAATGAGAATATAAATTAACATTAAAGTTTCACTACTGCTATTCTTGTGTATTTACCAAAACAATTCAAACAACAAAGAAAATTTCCAGAAAGAGCTCGTCTTTATTTTTATACAACTATATGGAATATTGTGTATTACATCTTCTACTTGCTGTAATGTTTTTCATTCAAACTTCAGAACTTTAAATTGATAATAATTAAATCTTTTCTTATTGCAAGATTTGTAAACACAATTTTAGAGTCATTCTAAGAGTGGTTTAAGAAAACCATTTGCTTTCCGGCAGTGAAAATAGCGTAATGTTTTCATAGTATATAGTGCTTTCCATAATGATCGTGTAAGAATGTAGAAAACAACTGCTTTGTTGTTATGTATAATCAAAGCTGACACACTTTACTTCTGCATTATTCTGCTGTAATTATCTTTCTGGATACATCAACTCTTAAATTTAAACAGGATTTTTTGAGTGAGAGACACACAGCAAATTATTCTTTTTGAATTATGTTATCAAACATCCTGAAACATTTTGTATTTTTTAATTGTCTGTAGGTTTTTAGTTATTTAGCCCTTTACTCAGAATAAGTTGTTGTAGTTGTTATTTTGTTGTTGTTTGATTTGTTTTGTTTTGGGACAGGGTCTTGCTCTGTTACTAAGGCTGGAGTGCAGTGGTATGATGTCAGCTCACTGTACCCTCAAACACTTGGGCTCAAGCAATCTTCCAACCTCAGCCTCCCAAGTGTCTGGGACTACAGGCACATGCCACTGCACTCAGATACGTTTTTTAAAAAATTATTTTGTTGAGATGGGTCTTGCTTTGTTGCTCAGGCTGGTCTCAAACGCCTAGCCTTAAGCAATGCCTCTGCCTCCAAAAGTGCCAATGCACTCACCAGAATAAAATTTTAATAGATGTTTTTGAAATTTAAATTATTTCAGTCAAATTTGAAAACATTTAATAAAATTTTAAATTATTCAATATATTTACATGAATATAATAAAATCATTGAATTTTGGTTTTTGACTTTTTATTATGAGATGATTTCAGATTTAAAAGATAACTGCATTTCTCCCCATGTTATCTCTCCCCAACTCCCCACCCCCCTGCTGTCCCTCTGCTAGTTTCCCCCCCACAGACCCCAGCATGTGATGCTCCCCTCCCTGCGCCCATGTGTTCTCATTGTTCAACATCCACCTATGAGTGAGAACATGCAATGTTTGATTTTCTGTTCTTGTGTCAGTTTGCTGAGAATCATGGGCAGCAAAACAGATTACCATGTAAGTAACTATGCAACCATCTTGCATGTTCTTCACATGTACCCCTAAACCTAAAATGCAATAAAATATATATTTTAAAAAAATTAAACAAATACAAATAAAAAATAAAAGGTTGAGATCATTACCTTAGTGGAAAGGTCATATTTATACAATAAAATTGTGTCTATGATATATATAACTTAAACTTGAAAAAAAAAGATAACTGCAAAAATAGTATAAACAATTTACATACATACTTTGTCTAGATTCTACAAATGTTTACTCACATTTGCCTTTTCATGATCTATTGTTACATACGACTATACATTAATCTAATCTATCTATATATATACAAACACACACACACACACACAAACATATCTGAATACACATGTATATTTACTTATATAACAGTTAATACTGCTATAAATATTTTTGGAAACTTTTGAGAGTAAGTTAATTACCAGTTATAATCTACAATGTCCTTTACTTAAGCTTTTTAAGGTATATTTACCTAAAACATAATAATTTATAACCACAGTGTAATCATCAGAATAAATAATTTAATATTGATAAAATACCACCTAGTTATCCACAAAACGTAATTTTACCTATTGCCCTTCTGATTTACTTTGTAGAACAAACTTTTCTGGTCCAAAAACGGATCTAGGATTACTAGGTGCATTTGTCTACCATGTCCTTTTGGCGACCTTTAATCTGGGATAATCTTTGCCTTTCATGACCTGAGTATTTTTAAGAGTACAAGCTATTTACTTTGCAGAAAAAATACATCGGTAGATTAAAATGAAAATCATCAAATTGAAAGCTGAAATGTAACTATTTGAAAATTTACCACATATTTGGAAAATGCAGAGGTTAAGAATATCAACATTGAGAATTTCTAGCAAAGAAAAAAATTCTGATAGTTACAGTTAATTATATTATTCATTATTGATATAATAAACTACAAATATATTAAATATTTTTGGATAACCCTGTTTCTACCAAAACCTAGCTTCTAAAAAATGGGACAGATTATACTCAGAAATTAACAATTTTTAAGTTTTCATTTATTTATCTCATTAAATAAATAATCACAATAAATATTCCTGGGTTAAAGAGTAAGCAAATATTACTAACCAAACATTGCTGAAATTTAAACACAGTGTCTTTCGATTGACAACGTTCTGTTGTTAATGCATGAGAAAATTTGTTCACTAGAATAGCGCACTTATAAATTAATTCAAGGAAAAACAGCAAATAGATTGAGGGTATTTGCATAATTTCTTTCATGCTACATAATATAATGTTATATTTTGGGAATTATCTAGACTTTCATGTATTTTTCTTAGTTGTCATACTTTCTTAAAATAATATTTAGAATTCTTTGGGGTAAAAAATATATATATAAACATCAGACTAAAAACGCCTAATTTTTATTTTTCTACCTCAAAAAACATGCACTATTCCTAGTGATCATTCTGTGTTTTCTAGGAATAGTACATGTTTTTTAAGAGTTTCTAGATCTTCCATTTCATTTCATCATTTTATTTGTCTGTTCTCCCACTGCTGTAAAGACCTGTCCAAGACTGTAATTTATGAAGAAAAGAATCTTGCATGTTCTTCACATGTACCCCCAAACCTAAAATGCAATAAAAAGTATATATATTAAAAAAAAAAAAAGAAAAGAAGTTTAATTGGCTTGCACTTCCATATGGCTGGAGAGGCCTCTGGAAACTTATAATCATGGCAGAAGGGGAAACAAGCATATCTTACATGGCAGCAAGCAAAAGAGAAAAAAACTTGTGTAGGAGGAACTGTCAAACAAAACCATCAGATCTCTTGAGACCTCACTGACTGTCATGAGAGCAGCATGGGGGACACTGCCCTCATTATCCAATAAGCTCCTCTAGGCCCCACCCTTGATAAGTGGGGATTATAAGGATTACAATTCCATATAAGATTAGGGTGGAGACACAAAGCCAAACCATTTCAATCATGAAAACTTATTTTTAGAGTATAACGATAATATCATGGGCTAAAGCTTTATCCTGTCCATATTTATTTTAAGAAGAAAAATACAAATTGTGAAATTTTTAAATTATCCATTAAAACAAATTTCTCTTTATATAGTACAATAATAACTATAAGATAATGTCTTTGACATGACTCATAGCTGTTATGCAAAAGGATAGAAATGCTAGAAATTGCTGCACAAGATAATTGACATTATTTTTTCATATGATATTATTTTAACCCACAGGAACAATTACATTTAAACCATTGGTATTTTTTTTTCAGGCTGAGAAAATGCATTAAAAAGTTCTGCTTAGTCATGTCTAAAAAAACTGCATGTCTAAAAAGGCTGGAAATTCTTATTGAAGAGCGTCATTAGAATATGGTGAGATTTAAAATAAATGTATCACTATTTAGTCATCTGCTAATAAATTAGCTAGTGATGAGAAAAGTAAAGAAAAACACATTTTTTTTTCATGGCATACAATTCAGGGTATCTGGAAACTTAAGGAAGTAAACAAAATGATCTACTAACATAATATAGTAACTGAAAAAAGACTTCCATATAAGCTCCAAAGAATCTTACAATTAACATGGCTTAATATAATGGAAATATTTGTTGGTCAATTATTTATTTGTTCTGTATTTGTGCCAATGCGTGTGTCTCTGTGTAATTTTATAGATGGTAGCTAGCAAAATGTAATGAGAATTGCCATGTCTTTTTAAATTTATCTCTACTAAAACACTAAGAGAAAAATAAAGTCTTTGTGCCTCTGTTTCCTCAATTGTAAAATGGGATCACAGTAAATGTTTGTTCTAATCAACTTTATGTTATTTTTTGAAATTTCTAAAATTCTATCAATTCAGTTATTCTAGATAAAATTGCTTCCTTGACAGTATTGATGATTTTTATTTTTTCTTTTATACTAAAACTGTTAAAAATTAATGTATTGATCCATTCATTTATCAAATACAAATTTGGTACATATATCTATCCTAAACACTATATTTGTCCATGCAGATACAGATGAAAGGCAATCTTTCTTCAAGGAGCTAATAAAAGGAAGAGATAATTACATATGGAAAATTTGTTTAAGTATTGAAGTAGATATAAGCATGTAGTTGGATAGAACACGTGTAGAGTTAAGGAAGGCTTCCTGGAGGAATTCTTAGACTAAAAGATGAAAAACAACTAGACAAGACATTGTCATTTTATTTTAATATATTATTTTTATTAAATACTATAAAATCTAGAAATCTACATTAATCAAAACTTTGCATTAAACCATGAGTAGCATTGTCTTAAATTAAAAAATAAAATTCCTATCCCCAAAATCAAAACAAACTGCATTTTTCAATCTTCTTTTAAGTCAAAAAGTCATTAATCTCAAGTTAATTTTAAAAATCAATGTTGATGTTTTCTCCCATGGAGCTTGCCACTTATGAAAATAAAAGATATTTACTATTGACTTCTCTTTACTAAAATATTCATTCAATAAGCTTCAAATACAAATATATTAGAGGTAACATTATTTAACTCTATGTTTATGCCATTTTATACTTTATCTTGTCCTGCTCATATAAAATGATTAGATACACGACTTTCTGATCTGCTAATGATTGATATACAAAATGCTAAGAGTGTTTCAAACATTTAAAAGGATTAAGTTAAGAAAATTGAACTACACTTGAGATCCAAGTTCTTTCTCAGACATTAGGATGATGAGATAGCTCTCATTTCCCCACATTCTGCCAGAACCATGTATAACCGTACAAAATGGTAGAAACTGGCACTTACCCATGCCTTTAAATCATTGCAATTTGTCAACTTTAGGACTGATGCTTGATGATATACATATATATATATATATATATATATATATATATATATACACACACATATGTATATTTTATCTATATATATATTATATACGTATATATATGTATCCTATAATTCCTGGGAAATTGTAGTGACACTATTTTAACTTGCTGAGTAATTTATCTCTAGATCTTAATATGACATGGTTCCTTTGTCCAATAAATACCTAAAAGACCAGAAAGTGTGAGTAATGAATCTTTCCCTATAATAGATCCTCAAATTTTTGACTGAATAATATTTCCCAAACCATTTATTTTGCTTTTGTCTTGTCCACTCGCTTACTCACTTAATAAACGCTTATTAAGAAGTTTGTATATACCATGTTCTTCAATCAGTTTACTAAAAGGTTAGAAATTATGCTACGTGGCTTATTTGAGCAGGAAGTTTAACCTCTGTTAACCTTATTTAATGCCATGCAGATGGTCTTAGCTCCACAATTTGATTATGATATTGTCCAAAAAGTGTCAGGTCAATAACATTATAGTGAACATGATTATTCATCTTTATAATGTAATTAAGGGTAATAGTAATATCTGCCTTACATTTTGAAATATTGTCATCTCACCCAGTGTGATGACACTTTTAATTTTCTTTGTTCATTATCAGTTGGTTCTTCAGAGTCCTGTTCTACTCAATCAGAATTGGACAAAGGTCTTGAGGGTTTGAGATTTTTCTGCATCTTATTTTGTCATCCCAGTTTTATGTAACCATAAGAAGCTCTGCTGCTTTCTCACATAGAGATTTTCGTCCACTCGATCTAGAGCAGCTTTGCTTGGCAACATCCCAGGCATAGCTATATGTCTTCAATTCAATCTAAAAGATTCCTGGCACTTTGGGATTTTATATCCTCTAGTAATTATTGCTTCTGCATGTTTCACATGCCTTAAAAATACAGGCTCTCAGGACTGTGCAAATATAATGAATTATATTCAAAGCATAGCCTTGTGTATGTTTGGTTTTGTTTAACCTCATGCATTATGTGTTAGGTATATTAACATGATTTTCAAATTAATTTTCTCACATTCCTTACTTTCATTTTGGTCTTTTTGCCTTGAAAACCTTTTCATTTTTTCTCAAAACTTTTTTCTTTTAAAAAATCTTTTAGCAATGAGGCACTGGTAGAAAATTCAGATTTTTCATCTGAAAATATCATTAACTTCATATTATGTCAGAAAGACGGCTTTGCAGAATGTAAAATTTAAGTTGATAGTACTATTCTCTTGGTGATTGTGAGATTTTGATTCCTCTGTATTGTGGTACTCATTCTTGCCTTTGTGAAATGAAAATAGAATGTTGGCACCCAAACTCACTATGCCAAAGGGAAAGTTAAGCTTGGGAAATGAATCACGCAAAAGCTGCCTTTCTTTTATTCCCAAACAGAGCTTTAATTTCACATGCTTACATTATCTTATGGAAAATGTAGATTTGTGGAGCTCCAGAGGAATGCATAATCAACTTTTCCCCTCATTCCTTTTGCACTTTTAAAATGTTCATTCAGTAAGCACTGATCAAAACCTCACAAGAACCTTCCTTTCTTTTTATTTTTCTATCACCCTCCTGACCGTTTTTTCCCCCCTTTAAATATTGGAAGTCCTCAAAACCCTCACAGGAGAAAGTACAGGCCACAGATTCTACTGGAACTTGTGTTTTGTTTTGTTTTTCCCAGGAGCATCTTCAACCCTGGCAAAATAAACCTCTAAATAGCTTGAGATCTCTCTCAGACACTTTGGTTTACACCTTTGAGAATTCAGCAATTTGTATGACTGTGAGTCCTTTGATTATAAACCTTATTTTCCTTCTGAATGTGTGTCTGTTATTCAGTCTAACAGACTGAATGTGCATAAGTATGGACTTTATTTTATGTATTCTACTGTATGTACATTGTGCTTAATAGTTGATGGAATCTGATATCAATCAATGTAGGGAAATCTACAGCTTATAATTCTTTATGTATAACCTCTCCTTTATATATCCAATTATTATTTTCTAGTAGAAATATATTTGAATTAGAAATATATTTGAATCAACCTTTCTCTCTTACATAACTTAAATGCTTTCAAATAATCTAACCATTTTTTTATCTTTGCTACAGTGGATAACTGCTTTAGTTCTATTTATTAATTCTCTTTCTGGCTGTGTTTAATCTGTTGGTTAATCTATCCATTAATTTTTTTCCTATGGCATTTATTTTATATTCAATATACATTTTAATCTTTCTGGCTGTGTCTAATCTGTTGGTTAATCTATCCATTAATTTTTTTTCTATGGCATTTATTTTATTTTCAATATACATTTTAAAATGTCACTTCAGATTAATTTTATATTTTTTTTATTTTGGCTTGTTTTATGTTAGTGTGAGTATTTAACAAGAGCCACTCTTAACAAATTTTTAAGTGCGTAATACATTATTGTTAACTCTAGGCATGAAATTTCATAGCAGATCTCTAAAATTATCTTGAATAACTGGAACTTTATATCTGTTTAATATAAACAGGTATAAACTCCACTTCTCCTTCCCTCCAGTTCCTGGCAACCAGTATAAAATGTTTACTACATTTGTAATTTTTTAATATTTTAAGATCCATCAAGGTTTTTTTGAGGAAAGACATATGTTTATGACAGCCTTAATAGTACTCATTTTTTAATTTGTATTCTATTTCATTTCTTTAAATATATTTTTTCTATCATCATTATACTTTTCAATTTTATGAATACTGTCATGAATATACATTTTATTAGATATGTGGCTAACTCTCATATGGTCAATAAGTAAATTTGGGGGAATTTATATATGATTGTGCCTAATGTACAAGAATGTTTTGAGTCTAGTCTGGAGATTCTTTCCTCCAGGGAAGAGTTCTTTTTTTCTACTGTTTGAGAAGAGAGGAGGGAAGGGAAAGAGCTTGCTACTAATCTGAGTGCTTTTCAATCTCCTTTGGCTGTTTTAGCCTTTGAAGTTTTAGATTCAGCTCCCCAGTAGAATGCCAAAGCAACAGCAACGTCTTCCTGTGGCATACTTACACTGGCATTCACCTACTGAGCTTCATCCACTTTTTTCATTGCTTGTTGTTTACATTCCAGCTCAGATCATTTTTCTGTTCACCTATGTGTTTGTTTAGGTTATTGAGATTTTAAAATGTTTTGCAAAGCGTTGATCGTATTGTAACATGAATAGAGTTGAATCCAGTGGAAGAGTCCCTCAGATTATTAGTTTTCTTTAAAGAATACTTTTTTTCTGTACCTGTCCATGTCTTAATTACCTGTATTCGTAAAAACACCAGTCATAGCAGATAGGGTCCTCTCCAATGAACTTAATAAATTATCACTGTAAGACTCTAGCTCCAATTCTCATCACATTATGAGGTAGTGGGAACTAGAACTTCCACGTATAAATTATGTGGGGACATAATTCAGCCCTAACACTGGTGTTTTGCAGAAAAATTTGCTGACCAGCGTTCCAAATAATTACAGATCGACCAAGATGGTTTTTGTAAGGTATTTTCTATAAATAAAATTTATAAAATGAGAGTTTTATAAATATAGAAAATTAACATAGTCTGCAAAATTAAGACATAGAAGAAAATACTCATTTGGTGGTTTCAGTTAATTATATTTAACATTTTTGAGTGTAATCCTTATAGCAAATATTTTTCTAGAAATGGAGATTCCCAAGTAAAACAAATAGCAGGAAAAAATGTATCCATAATTGATACAAGTTATATCAAAGAAAACCTAAAAACACATCACATATTTCAAATTTTAACATTTTATAAATATATCAACTGTAGGTGATTATCGTTTCATTTCAAATGCGGTTTCATAACTAAGAAAATATTGTCAGTCACAACGCATAAGACATTTAAGATGTTTATTAAATATAATGTATTATAACATTAATTAATTGAATAATTATTAAGTGACTAGGATATGACAACTTAAATAAAATAAATAATTCCCTAGGTGCTAAACAACTCATACGTTTACTAAAATGTAAGTGCCTTTAGTGAATACATAAAGAATTTAAGTGTAGTTTACTTAATTCATTTAATATCAAGATTTTGAGAGAGTATAATATTTTGATAGACATAATTTCAATTAGAATTTTTGGCAATTTTATTAAAGTTGAAAATAGAACTGTTAAGTAATGTATACTTACAAAATTATTTGTTTTCTTTAAAAAATTAGAATGGGAACTCTTCATAAAAAGTTAATTGAATAGTTCTAAGAAAAATACAAGAAAACCTAAGCCAAAATTTTATATAAGTAGTTGAACAAAATTTGACATTTATACATTAGTATTTGATGAAATAATGATTTATTCATAGAGAATGGGAAAATCTCAGAAGTTTCACTCTGATAAATACAATATACAGAAAGATGATAGCAATGAATTTTACACTGTCTTCTCCTGACAGACATTTTCCTCCAGAAAGCTGTTAATTTTGAAAATACAGCATGTAGAATATGAAAGGACTTTGTTACCAAGTTAACCAATGGGCTGTAGGGTTATAATGTAAATAAAACCTTCTTGGATTTAAAAAATGTATGGGAAGTATTTTTTTTCAATTTGTTAATGAAAAGATATACCACAATATAGTTCATATACATTTTCCAAAGCATTAGGTTGTGATTGAGGATTATTTGGGTGGTTTTTCCTTTTTTTTTTTAGTTTGCTATACATATATATTGGCTAACATCACACCAATTATCTTTTCACATAAATACAATGTAAAAGACCATGGATATCTCCAATAATTTATTATTCCTTCCTTCCTTTTTATCTTAATTTTCTTTAATCATAGCTTATTTGAAATATAAATATTGATAACAAAACCAACCAGTTACATTCTTGGAATAAGAATCATGCATAGTATACTACATTACACAATTTTATAATGAGATCTTACTGAATATTATGATAGTACAAAGTAGGTGTTAATTGACCCTTTTCAACCTCAATATTACAGATTAAGCTATTTTAGTTGCCGACAGTTAATATCTGTATATTCCTCTTAATATTCTATCAGTTGCAATTTCCATCACTCTTTACAAACAAAATTCTGCTACATCAGCCTTATCTCTGGAAGCGAATTATTTTTATATGATACAGAATAATATGGAAAGAATAATTAGAGATTTCTAAATCTCCTATATTGCAAAAACTTTTGTGTTTTGTGTGGAAATTCAAGAAAGTTTGAGTAAAGAGCACAAATTATTTACTCAAAAAAAAAGGTATACTAAATTGTCAAAATAATCACTTCAGAACTCTGGACATGGATTAGATGTCATATACTTTATATAGAGAAGTCTTTATTCAAAAGGCTATGAACTCTAATAAGAGACATAGGAGCCTATGGCATTTTGGTTAGGAGATGCTCCTACTTCAATCCCCTTCTTAGTTTGATTGAAATAATTATTAAGGGGAGGGCAGGGCAGAATGATTTAATGTAGAGCCAAAGCACAGAAACAGCACCCCACGAGGTACCACTTGGATAACAAACAGAGTGTCCAGAAAGACTGCTAAGTATTTGAGAAAGTCAATATTCAGCTAGCCTGAGATGGTGATATGGGTTGGGGCAAGCAAATACTGGAAGAAAATTTAGAAATTTAAGAGAAACACTGGGATCCAATAGTCATAGAGAACCTTTATGAGATTTCATATACCTCTGGTGTTCTGGAAGGCAGCTTGCTTGTGGAAATTCTGAGCAGGCTCAGGAGAAAGCACAGAGGATCATGGCTATCTACTTACTCCTACCTCAGAAACATGAGGCCTCAATTAGAAAGTAAAAGTTGCAGCACGCTTGCTAATACAACTTGGCTCTGTGTCCCCACCCAAATCTCACCATGAATTGTAATAATCCTCACATGTCAAGGGCAGGATCTGGTGAATATAATTGAATCATGGGAGGAATTTCCCCTGTGCTATTCTTGTGATAGTGAGTGAGGTCTCACGAAATTGAATGGTTTTATAAGGGGCTTCCCACATTGCTGGGCATTCATTCTCTCTCCTGCCACTTGTTAAGAGATTTCTCCTTCTATAATTGTAAGTTTCCTGAGGCTTTCTCAGCCATGTGGAACTGTGATTCAAAGAAATACTTTTTCTTCATAAATTTCCCCATCTCCAATATTTCTTCAAAGCAGTGTGAAAAAGGACTAATACACTAGTATTCTTTCTGAACTTTGAATGTGGCCTCTGGACCATATAAAGATCAAATTGCAAATAATTAATTATTATTGGCTTGAGGTGTTTAAGCAAAACCTCTGCAACAGTGTTCCCTGAGGATCACATCTGACTTAAAAAAATAGTTGAGGAAAACTGAGACTATCATAAAAACATAGCTTTTTTTTTTTTTTTTTTTTGGAGACGGTGTTTCGCTCTTGTTACCCAGGCTGGAGTGCAATGGCGCAATCTTGGCTCACTGCAACCTCCGCTTCCTGGGTTCAAGCAATTCTCCTGCCTCAGCCTCCTGAGTAGCTGGGAATACAGGCACGTGCCACCATGCCCAGCTAATTTTTGTATTTTTAGTAGAGACGGGGTTTCACCATGTTGACCAAGATGGTCTCAATCTCTTGACCTCATGATCCACCCGCCTTGGCCTCCCAAAGTGCCGGGATTACAGGCTATTTTTTTTTTTAATTTTATAGTGTAAATCCAAAAATCATTCACGGAGAAATAGACATAACATGTTAGTTTTTAGCAACATAAATCAAGAGAATAGTCATAGATGTGTTTCTATATGTCTATATCTATATTATCTAACAGTATTATTTTCTGAAATTGCTAAAGTCATCTATCAGATACAAGGAAAATTCTGGATCAAAATCAATTAGCTTGATGACAGGGTCTCATCAAGCACTATCTACTATACAAAATTCACTTTTCTCACCTGGGAGAAAATTGAGGCAGGCAGACAATTAGGAGACTGATACCATCCTTGGCATGGCTCTTTTGAAACAAATGCTAATTCAAATGGTAATTCCAGAAGCTTAACTCTACAGACCACACTCTTTAGATCTCTAAATATTTACCACCTGACACATAATGTTAGAGATAAAAGTATCAAGACGGAAATAACCAATTTGTAATTATTCTTATCAAGATATTAATTTTAAGACTGTGTTTAGGTTTCAAAAGGAAGCTAAAGTAAAATTTGATTGTGTCTGTTGTACCCATGAAATAAATACTCTTCTATTAATCTATATGCAAAAATTTCCACATAAGTGTTCACAGCAGCTTTACTGGCAAAACGTAAAAATGGAAATAATAATCTAAGTGTCAGAAAACTGATAAATAGTTTAACAAATTATGTCACATCTGTACCATGGAATTCTATTCAGCCATTAAAAGGTGCAAAGTATTAATACACAGACAACTTTGATTGGTCTAAAGGGAATTATCCTGCATTAAAAAAACAAGATTTAGACAGCTACATACTGTTTGATTCAATTTATGTAACATTTATTTATTATTAATGTTTACTTTTAATCGACACATTGGAATTGTACATATTTATGGGCTGCAATTTGCTGTTTTAATACATATATAGGTGTGATGATCAAATCAGGATATTATTCCTGAAAAGACAATATTATAGAAGAAGAAGGCAGATTAATGTTTTCCAGGGGTTAGAAACAGGGTAAGGCAGGACTATGACTGTAGCCACTGAGTGGTACTTGTAGAAAACTTTGTGATGAAAGTTTTCTGTAACTTAACTATAATAGCGTTCATCTATCAATGTGCTGAAAATGCACAGAACTAAATACACACATATACAAACAAATGAATGCACTTAAAACAAGTGAAATGTGAATATGATCAGTGTATTATGTCATTAAGTTTCTTTGTGGAAACTGATCTAGAATGTATTGCTTATACTTCATACAATCTCTGTAGTAGTTTAGATAGAAAAAACAATTTGCCAGAAACTGATGCTTTATATTTTAGAATTGTTAACTAAATTATTGGGCCCCAGAAGTATTGTGAGACATGCCAGAGGTAATGATCTAGGCAAATTGAAAAGTATGATACTGATTAGGCAAATAAGGAAAGATATCACTGCTCTGCATGAGTCATTACCACACCATTTGATAATATTCTCAGGCATTTTCCACTGACAGACTTTTATCAATGAGTAATTAGAGGAATACAAATAAAGGAACAAACAGAGCTCATAATTGCACCAATGCAATAATAACTTCCTTTCAGGCAAAACTCAGACATGATCATAATTTATGAAACTGGAAATATATGTGTATATATTTTAATAATAAAGATATATGTGTGAAAATGTTACAAAGACTTTAAAGAGTCTGTATAATTGTGGAGCTTCAGGAATTAAAATAAAACTATTTTTATCTACTAATCCTTTCAGGTATGCCCTTAGGTTCTGTTCTGTTCTTTATTGCTCTTCTGTACAACCTGGCTGTATCATTACATCTACAGCCCCAAAGCAGTAATAGCCACAAGCTCTTCCCTCAGTCCTTCAGTCAATTAGCTGAAAAATAGAAGACATATGGACCAAAGTATAGGAAGATATACCATATGAAATAATTAAGCATTCAAGTTTCTAAAAAAATCAAATCTCTTTATTTAAAGGTTTATTTGATACATTAAACTGAGTATTGCTAGTAAGCAATATTTCTGGAATATCTTTCAAATATCATCTAATATCAGCTAACCTGATTATCATAAATTAACTTTCTTAAATGCGTGTTGATCTGTACACATTTGTCATTGCAGTTAATTATATTTGGGAACATATCTGTTTTTATAATTCCAACTTACTTCTTTTGCTGCTCCCAATGTGGACAAAATAAGGATTGGAATGAGTACTACATCTTTTTTAAAATTCAAATGGCTAGATATTACAACACATAGGACATAAAGATCATGAATGTGCATAGGTCTATTGTAATCCTCAATATAATTGAGACAAATATTGGCAAAATTAAATAAATAATTCTACCATAATACTAGAATATTTTAATACTCTCTCTCAGTAATTAAGAAAGTTCCCTAAAAAATAGTAAGAAATTAGATGATCCAAACAACAAACTCAACTATCTTATATTAATGGACAATTCTAGAACACTGTCTGATAAGAGCAGAAACACATTCTTTACAATGTATGTGCATCTTTCACCAAGACAGACCATGTATTTAGCCTTCAAATGTCTTAATATATATCAAATAATTAAAATATTTTGTTCTTTGTCCATAACGTAATGACATTAAAAATAAAAAATTAAATATCTAGTCAATTTCAAATTAGTCAGAAATGATATATCCTTCCAGATAATTTATAGATAAGGAAGATACTGCTAAAAATATCAGAAAATATTTGAACTTAATAGTAATAAAAATGCAACATATCAAAACTTGCTGGACTTACAGAGTGCCTACATAAATTGGTTATGAGTAACATATAAACCAGGAACAACAAGCTGCAGAAGGCCACAGGAGGCCTCTGGGGAGGAAGGCCTCTCCATGCCTCATGTTCCGGTGCAGGGTGACCTAGGCTCTGTTACCATAGACATTGTGCTCAAGGACGTAAAACCCCTTCAGAGCACTATGACATAGCCAGACTTGTAGGCTCCTTGTAAGGCCCGTGTTCCACCAGCTGCACATAGATTATAAGCTGAAGATAACCACATGTTCTTGTTTTGTGAAACTCCCAAACTGCCACTGTTATCAGTCCTTAGGATGACACACCAGTTCCAGCTCACTGATTCAATTCCAGCTCACTGATTCAATTCCGGCTCACGGATTCCTCCACCATCACTCCACACCTACCCTGTAGACCAAAGTGATTATAACCAATAAAGAGTGGGTGATCAGAGCTTGGGGCCTGCACTGTTTCCTCCAGAGTAATACAGTGATGGCCCCCTGGTCCCACTTTTCCTCTTAATCTATCTTTTTCTCATTCCTTTGTTGCCGCTGAACTTGGGGTACCTAAGGGTGATGTAGGGCTGGCTCCCTACATTCTGGTGCCCAATGTGGGGCTTATGGATCCCTACATTCTGGAGTACCAGTGAGTGGGACTCATGGATTCCCTATAGTAATCTATAAAACTTTCCTGAAAATAATTTTTAAAAAAGGAAAAACTTAGAAAGCAGAGAGAATAAAAGAATAAAATAGAAAAAAAAAGACAATTCACTGTAAAGCCATGTAAATGGCCTCTAAAACAAACAGCGAAATACATACTCACTCAGAATAATAACAAATAGAAGTACAATAAAAGTAAATGGAAATTAAAGAGACACTGATATTCTCTTTCGCACTTATTGTATTAGCAAAGATTCCCAAACTATATATAATAGATATTATTGTGAAAATATAGGAAAGCAAAGAAAAGAAATGTGGCACACAAACTACAAAGACAACTTCACATTGTTAATAAAAATTTAAAACGTATTAACTCTTTACTGATAATCTACTTCTAGGATATCCTACCAATATATACCAGCATGTGTACAAAGTAATGTACATAAAAAGTGGGGGGTTTTTGGTATAAAGAGACTAGAAAAACTTCAAATGTCTATATATCACATGATACATGAAGCATGATATGCCAACATAATAAACATCACAAAATGAAGTCATAACTGTTATGCAGTTATAAAATTAAAAGGAAAAACTTTCTGTGTTCTATTTAAACTCTGCACTATTACTTGACATGACACAATCTGTAGGCTTGTGAATGCAAGAACCAAGTTGCAGAACTGTGAATATATTATAAATATATTTGTGTAATAAAATGGAAAAACCATAAATAGATACTCGATTTTTCTTGGGCTGTAATACCCTTTTCAAAAGATTCACTGGAACAATTACAAGAAACTAACAAAGATTTTGGTGTCTTCTGTATGTTGAGGGCAGGGCAATGTTGGGTTGTTCAGAATAAACTGCCCTGAGCAAGTAGTATTCAAGCTAGGACCTAAAGACTTTATAGAAGCTAGCTAGCTGGATGAAAGTAAAAATTTTTATTCCAAGATGAGGCTACAGAATTTGCACCAGGGTGTGGAACAAAGAACTGGATACTAAAGGAAGCCCAATATCGGCCGGGCGTGGTGGCACATTCTGTAATTTCAGCACTTTGGGAGGCTAACGCAGGCTCATCACTTGAGGACAGGAGTTCGAGACCAGCCTGGACAACATGGTGAAATCCTGTCTCTACAAAAAATACAAAAATTAGCTAGGCATGTTGGCAGGCGCTTGTAATTACAGCTACTCGGGAGGCTAAGATAGAAGAATAGCTGGAACCAGGAGATGGAGGTTGCAGTGTGCTGAGATAGTGCCACTGCACTCCAGCCTGGGTGACAGAGCAAGACTGTGTCTCAAATAAATAAATAAATTAATTAAATTAAACAAAGTAAGGAAGCCCAATATGGCAGATACTTAGAAATCTAGAGGAAAATTTGGGCAAGATGTGGCTGGAAATCAGGCCTCCTTTAAGATTTGAAAAATTATAATCTGCTTTGATATATCCATAATTGCCTTGCGGAATAACATGATTTCTTTCCCAGCTAATATATTGTAAATGCCTAGATGATTTTTATTGTATATCTTTAAATCATACAACATATTGTTTGGATATACATACACACAAAAAATCACTACAGTTAAGCAAATTAACCTGTCACCTTCCATTGTTACTTTTTAACCTTTATGATTTGTATCAAGCTTTTAAAATTTTTAAAAATAGTAACTGAGAAGGCATTGTAACTTTCTGAAACCAGGTAGGAAACTTTGGTCTCCATGGATACAACTAAAATAGATTATCAATTTTATGAGAAAAGAAAAATAAATCATTGTTTTTATAGAATTCTCAAACTGTCAAGAACCTGTGAGTTCATCTAACTCAATGATATTATTCATAACTAAAGATACTAAGACAAAGAGAGGTAGTGATTTGTTCAAAGTTTCACTTTCAGAACTGAAACTTCAGAATAGAAACAAGAACATAATATTTCTAATGTTAATCAACTGTTTGCCTTGCCTTGGAACCTTTCTAATTTCAAGAAAATGGTTGAAAATTTTATAAAATACATAGTCAAAAAAGATATTGTCACCATGAAAGATATAAACAATATTTTTCAAAAAAAAAGTTGAGATGATGAACACTCCAGTTACCCTGATGTACTTACTATACATTGTATACTGTATCAATTATTGTAGGTACGCCATACATGTATGCATGTACTATATACTCAAAATATTAGAAATTTTAAAAATATTTAAAAATTAGCTATTATAAATAAATGGAACTCAAACCGCTTTGTTTTTAGATATATTTTTATTCTCTCGAAAAGCCAAATTGCATCACCAAAGAATACATGATCAGACAACCATATTTTTTCCTCAGGCATTTACTCATGGGAGTTGTCATTTTTCTTCCATTAATAGGTTTTGTATTACTCAAAATGGAAAACAGAGGTATATTTTCACTGGTACAAAGTGTAAAATATATACAAATTTAGAACAAAACAATAGATTAGAATTCATCAGGCTTTTAGAAAGTACTGGGATTTTGATAGATGAAAGAAGCTTTTTGATGCTTAAAATTTAGCTGAATGAAGTGTAAAGTAATTTATCTTTAGGGCTACTAGAGAAAAAAATAACAATGAGACAAAAACTGACTATATTCAGATGTGGTTGGAAAAGCTTTTTTTTTAAGAGTATTTTAAAGTTCCAAAATGTTTAAAGTGAATTTTAAAATTTCTTAAAAATATCTATACTTTAGAAGTTTTACTGGAATGTAATAGACATTTGTACTTCTATATCTATGCAATGTTTGAAGATAATAATCAGATCTCACTAATTTTTTGAGATGCTAAGAGTTGCATAATTAATTATAATGTATGACAATTGCATTACTTTTGAGGGAAACCATCTAAATATATTCCCAGTGTTCCAAAGAACACACAATTATCTGAACTATGAAAGTTTTATCTTTAAAATATTTTCAGTCAATCTAATCCTTTCCTTTGTTCCCATATTTAATAGGTAAATGGGCCTAAAAACACATTCATGATTCCTCTCCATTAATGTTTTACACAAATAAGATGTCTTTATGAAATTTAAAATTATAGTCTTTCATATGAATTAGAAAATCTTTTGTTACATATATTCATTATGAAATGAAACCATTCTATTATAAATCTCACAAATGAAAGGTGATGCCTTCAATAAAATGTAGCTGTAAAATATACCAAAAAATACCTGTCACATATGTAGCTAAATTTACACAAGACATTACAACTAATTCAGATTAACTTCAAAGAAAGCATTCAAATACATTCGTAAAATCTAAATTACATGCTTTTTTTTTTTAATGAAATCTTAAGATTATAGTCACTGGAACAATTCTGATCTTTTGACATGTTTCAATCACTTATGAAAACATTTCTTTAATTACCATATCAAAGCTCAGTGTGAAACTACAGAAAAGTTATTTACTGTAGGTTTGTTGTAGATTTCTCTGTGTGTATATGTGTGTATTTATAGGTGTAGCTGAGATTTTTTTTTTACAGAGTCTTGTTCTGTCCAGACTGGAGTGTAGTGGCACCATCTCAGCTCACTACAACGTCCACCTCCCAGGTTCAAATGATTCTCCCACTTCAAGCTCCAGAGTAGCAGGGATTACAGGCATGCACCACCATGCCTAGCTAAGTTTTTTGTATTTTTAGTAGAGACAGGGTTTCGCCATGTTGACTCGGCTGCTCTGGAACTCCTGACCTTGTGATTCGCCCACCTCAGCCTCCTAAAGTGCTGTGATTACGGGTGTGAGCCACCATGCCCAGCCCCAAAATAAATTTACATCATCCTGCCTATGCACTTGGTTTGCATCTCCTTTAACTTGAATAATGCAAATTGTCCTTCAGTTAACTACTTGACTGAATGAATAAAAATTTAGATGTCTACTGTCAAAGATAAAACAGCCAGATCTTAGAGTAGTAAAACAGATTTTATTCAATTATTACTGATAGGAGAAAGAGCTGAGATCCACTTCAATTTGTACAAAGGAAAATTGAGTATTTTAAAAGGAGAATGAGGAAGGAGTGAGTGAGTAACTCAGTAGAGTCAGAGGGGTGAAAAATTATGAAATGTTGGTTAGTGTCAATGTGATAAGGCCAGCGGAGTGTGTTAGCTGGCAATTATCTAAGATAGGATTCTATTTTCCACAGACACCAGGAGACAGGATCTATCCTTCCTAAGGATTACATTTCAAAGAAATGGCTGTCAGGTCCTTGAGAAACACATCTGAGCTGTAAAAGACATATATTCACAATTGTATGCCCTTTTTGTGAATGCCTTGAGAAAGGGCAGTTGGGCCTGTCTCAGGTGTGGCTGGAACAGTCCATTCTCTTGGTAGGGCAGGGATTTTAATGGGGTCCTGGCATCATCCAAGGGATATGGCCCTATGCTGCTAGAAGCCATGCTAGAGCTTGGTCAAGATTCTTAAAGCAGGGATTTGGAGAGGGTTATGTGCTGGGAGTTCTGCAGCTCTTATGATGTATAGATCAGTGAAAACTTTTAGTAGAGGCATATCTACTTTCACTGGAAAACTTTCAAAGTCCTAAAATGTAAGTTCTGTGGAAACTGATTTATATGTACATTTATTGCAATCACATAGTTACTATAATACAGTTGCATTATCAAAACTAAAACAAATGAAATTCAGAATAATTCCAAAAATTAACGTGAGAAGACAAGTCATATGTATACACAGGTCATGTTTTGTTAAGCTCTTAAGCAGGCAACCTAGTAAGAATACAGTCTCGCCTACTTTTATATACAGTCTGATCTTGAAATAATTATTATCTTTAAATTATAATATAATTTGAAACAAGCTAATATTTATTTTCTGAAAGTGGATCCATAAAGAAATTCACCCCATAGACTTATTGTGAAGAAGCTATAACATAGTTAATTCAGAGTGGTTGTCACAATGCCAGGGAAATAGTAAATCGTCCATTATTAGTTACTAAGAACCAGGAAAAAGTCACTGCAAGAAATGTAATTTTTTAAAAAACAGGCTGGGCACAGTAACTCAGGTCTGTAATCCCAGCACTTTGGGAGACCAAGGCAGGAGGATCACTTTTAGCCAGGAGTTCAAGCCTGGGCAACAATGTGAGACAGTCTCCACATAAAATTTAAAAAGTAGATTGCATGGTGATGTCACCACTCAGAAGGCTGAGGTGGGAGGATGGTTTGAATCTGGGAGCTACTGCACTCCAGCTTGGGTGACAGAATGAGACCCCATCTCTAAATAAAAAAGAAGAAAAAGAAAAAATACTGTAACTTAATAATAGCACAAGAGCATATGTAAAATATATATTCAGCCAGGCTCTGAGGCTCACACCTATAATCCCAGCACTTTGGGAGGCAGAGGCAGGCTGATCACTTGTAGTCAGGTGTTCAAGACCAGCCAGGCCAACATAGTGAGACCCCATCTCTACTAAAACTACAGAAGTTAGCCAGGCATGCACATACAGTCCCAGCTCTTTAGGAGGTTGAGGCAAGAGAATCACTTGTACCCAGAAGGCAGAAGTTGCAATGAGCTGCGATCATGCCACTGTACTCCAACCTGGGCAACAGAGTGAGACCCTGTTATACACATACACTCACACACACACACACACACACACACACACCCCACATTCAAATTGCCCTATTGTCCAGTTATGATTGTCCATATCTATATGCTAAATCTGAAGATAAAAATATAAGTCACAATACTCAGTTCTTCATTTTAGAGTTTTTTCATTTTTCTGTAAAAGTAAAAAGAAAGTATCATTAAGCCAAAACAAATAACATGTTTGGTGGAAGATTAAGTGTAAAAGAGGAAAATCATAGCTAAAACTCTTTATATTATCATTATATCCTACCAAATGACAATTCAAAAGCAGAGATACAAAAACATGATGAATTTATAATACATAGATATTAGAGGGGAGAGGAGAGAAGGGATATTGGCAAAATGACACAGAAAAAAGATAGGTATAATGGTAATGAAGACTCTATTAATAAAAGATCAGGCTATTACGATGAAAAAATGTATGACATATGCTCCCAAGATGGAATTTGGATTGAAGTTTTTCACATCTTTTGTTGTATAAAATCTATTCAAATTCATGTTATATGTATCTTCATAAAAATAAAACAAGTCATTAAACTACTAGCCAATATAATTACCCACATAACAGCATGGGATAAGAATCAGCTTCCGTGTCTTGATTAAAGCATACCATTATCTGTCATGTACGCTTTGTTTCTCTTTTTGCTAAACAAAAGATGAATGCTGCTTTTGGCAGAAAATATTTACAATATCTGCCAAAATTACTCTTGGTAGATGGCAATTCAAGTAGTAAATATCTTTTTTATGGATAATTAGTTGATTGAATGTCTGTATGAATTAAAGACTTTTTAATATTCATGACTAATTTATATCTATGAATATTTTATTAATTTCTGTGTTTTTTTGAAATAATCATGTTACAATAACACAGAACACAAACACTTGGCATTAATAAACTCTAAATAATAAGTCAGTGATAATTCTGTGATAAAGTATCACCCATTGCTTCCTTGACAGAGAATTATACAATGCAAAATACTAACTCTGCGACTCAGGTGTAGATATAAAATTTATTATTTTTCTAACAAATTTAAAAATCTATAGAGCTACCTTCATTATTTTCAATACTTTATAGATTCACTTGATTAAAGGAAGTCAAGTTTGCATTTTGGTAGCAGAACTGTTATCCACAGAATGGGTCTATCACCTGACTTAGGCAGATACTCACATTTTTGTGGTAGACTTTCCTTTATTGGACTCTCATATTGCTCTGCTTAGGG
Organism: Alouatta palliata; assembly: GCA_004027835.1. Taxonomy (NCBI): domain Eukaryota; kingdom Metazoa; phylum Chordata; class Mammalia; order Primates; family Atelidae; genus Alouatta; species Alouatta palliata. The sequence continues at coordinate 73,272 of PVKV010008817.1, forward strand.
CAATACGTGTTATTGAACTTACGTCAGTGTATTGCAATTCTTTATTTACTTCTGTTTTATTTTTCACTAATCTGTAAGTGTTTAACGGCAGAGGCAATATGTTACGTTTTAGTTTTATTTATTTTCTCAGCTCTAATACAATAAAAGCTTTGTATGAATTAACAAATAATTGCTTTGAAACTATAAACCTTCACCAAAGAATCATAAGAGAAATTCAAATTTAATTCTAAATACCTAAGCATGGGATGTTGAATCATCCTAATTACCTGATTTTTTTCTAGAATCCAGCAAAAGAATGGTTTGTGTGACAGGCCTGACCTGCCAGATTCTTGCATCTCTTATATCTGATGACAACAACAGGTTCTCTGCATACAACCTCTGCAATATTTTCACTGCTGCCAAACATGAAACAACCACAGCAGAAATCCAGGCAGGTGTATGCTGCTGTCCCCCATGGAGACAGAGCCTCCAGTCCATCCAGCTGAAACAATCAAGAACCAATTTAGGAAAAGTTTGAGCTGAAAATGACAGCTACAATAGGAAACTGCCTCTGTAAATGTCACCATTCTGACTCATGTCAGTATCTACGCCAGGAATATCTCTGTAACAGAAACCGTGAATCAAAAATTCTAAAACAGACTGTTCAAATTAATATATTTTCAGTTGTTGCACCAATTTCTGGATCTCAATCCACCTATAAAGGTTACAACTTTTCAAAGCCTCTTCCCACATTTCTCCAATTTGGCTTCTCTTATAAAGGTGAATGCACACCATTACCATAAAGCAATGACCTCCTCTCCAGACAGTCAACCTAAAAGAAAAATCAGGCATGGCTGACAAAGACTAGCATTAGTTTCAATATTTGTGTCTCATATTTTGTAAAAAAAAAAAAAGAAAAAAAAGAGGACCTTTTTGAGATCTGTAAATAATTATTTATTATTAGAAATATTGCTGTTACAAATGTGTTTATCAGAGTAGAGTGTAATAGTATAATTTTAGAAATGGAATACCAAAACATTTCTGCTTGAGACCCTGCTCTCTCACATTAGTGTGTACATGAATGCAGTACAGATAAATTTGCACTTCAATCTCCTTTTATTAACCAATTTACCAAAGCATCTATACTATAAATAATAAGTTCATCAATATAAAATATTTATTTCTTAATTATTATTATTATTGTTGCCTGGGCTGGAGTGCAGTGGCACGATCTCTGCTCACTGCAATCTCCACCTCCTGGGCTCAAGTGATTCTCCTGCCTCAACCTCCCGAGTGGCTGAGATTAAAGGCATATGCCACCACGCCCGGCTAATCTTTGTATTTTTAGTAGAGACAGGATTCCTCCATATTGGCCAGGCTGGTCTTAAACTCCTGACCTCAGGCCTGCCTCAGCCTCCCAAAGTGCTGGGATTACAGGCATGAGTCACCGTGCCCGGCCTGAATATCTATTTTTAATCAAGTATTTATTTAGTAGCAGAGGCAGACACAAAGATATAAAGGAATGGCATGTTTTCCATGAGCTGACAATCTTTATCAGTTCAAAGCCTAATTGCAGTCAAAATCTCTGACAAACTTTAACTTTATGAATTGGTTATTATTTACTCTCTAGTTTAGAATTATTTAATCTTTTATACATTTCATTTTACCAAATATGTTACACTTTTCTTAAAGAGGGTTACACATAGCTGAAGATAGAGACATTTCCCATTACTTTACTGACAGTTGGTGAAATGCATATTTGTTGTGCAAATGCTAGCTAGCATCACCTCTTTAAGGATTTCTGTGCTTGGTCTGCTAAATCTAACACTTTGCATAGCTGGAGGAAAAAAATGTCAACATAAGCTTGGAGTTTAAATTTTTATGCAGGATTGAAACAATACAAAGTTAAAATGCTCTATGTAGAGCATTTTAAATTATATACAATTGTTGCAATGTTAAAACTATATTTCCTTGAATTCATTGTTGACATGATCAACTCCATGGAACTTAAAAACCAAAGCTGAAAGAAATTTTTTGCTAATTTCAGTTAAGTTGCACAGATAATTCATAGATTCTTAAGAACAGTTTCTTAAAGATTATTTTATAAACAGATTTCCCCTTGTGTACTTATAATGCCTTATAGAATTCAAACCAATAATTAATGCGCATTTTCATGAGATTCTTGAATGATGGATATGATTTTATGGGAGTTAGAAAGAAAAATTGTCTACCTATTTTTGAAAACCAGAGAAAATATTTTGTGGCCTTAATTACATTAATGAGCTGAGACTTAGACTGACACATGCTTACCTGACCATTTTATCCTGGAATTTTAACTATTTGTATTTGATGCTAGTCAAATTCTGCTGTCTATTGCATCAAGGAAGCTTATAATCAGTTGACTATAAAATGACTCTGTACTGGTTTAGATCCAGATTTTCATTTGTCACCCACTCAGGCTTGGTAGTATCTCTTAATCTTTGCCTCATGTGGACCCAAGAAAACCAAATCAGTTTGTTCCCTTCCTTATAAGAAAGCTTAATCAAAAATTTTAAATTATTCTCCTTTTCTGCCCTCTAGTTCTCAGAGTACAAAATATTTATAAAAATGTAAATCTGATTTGCTTTTTTTATATTTCTTCCATTTTTATATTATAATACAAATCCATGCAAATGTTGGTATCTCAAAGTGCAAAATTCTCCTTAAATTCTACTCTGCAAAGTATTAGAGCTAAACAATTTCTTTCTTTGTACAGAAATAAAAGATCATTCTCTATATCAAGGGCTATTTGAGATGTCTTCAATTTCTCAAAAATCTTTCCATATATTTGGAAAATATACATGTGAAATATATATAAAATATATATTTTTTTACTTTATCAAGGACCTCTCTGTAAAGCTGTAGTTGTATTTTAAAAGATTCCAATAGATCTCTTGCTCACTTAAGTGTTTATTAAAAGCCTCAGATCATGGCAACCTCAACTTACTTACACAAGTATTTTTAGCACCAAAAATTATGCCCCACCATTAATTTTATACCATCCTCCTTAGGAAAAAATTCTGGTCATATCTTTGATTTTGACTTTCAGATACAATTTGAAAATCAGAGTCAAATTCTTCTAAGTCAATAGCTCAGCCCTCTAGAGCTAGGCCAATGTCTTATTGATAATATTGGTCAGTATATTTTAATAGTATATTCACAATATGCTTAAAATTCTCTATACTTGTAAATTATAACAGAAAAATAAGCACTTTCTGTGTATATGTCTTTCTTTTTAATTTTTTTTTTTTTTTTGGAGATAGTCTTGTTCTGTCACCCAGGCTAGAGTGTTGTGGTGCATTCTTGGCTTATTGCAACCTCTGCCTCCCAGGTTCAAGCGATTCTCACGTCTCAACTTACCAAGTAGTTGGGATTACAGGTGTACACTACCATGCCTGGCTAATTTTTGTATTTTTATATAGACAGGGTTTCTCCATGTTGGCCAGGCTGGTCTCAAACTCCTGGTCTTGAGTGATCTGCCTGCCTTGGCCTCCCAAAGTGCTGGGATTATATGTTTGAGCCATCACGCCCGGCCCTGTATATATTTCTATTGTGTATATGTGAGTATATGTACATGCACATAAATGGTTATGTTTTATAACCTCTCAATGATATTACTCCAGGGATTACTTTGTTTATTTCAAGATTATTTCAGAAACAAGACATATCTAATTCTTGTTATCTTCCACATCCTCAACACTTATAGTTTCCTTTGGTGGTTGATTATAGATACCTAGAAAAAAGGAGAATGCTGCACTTTAAATATTTTTCTTCCTTTCATCTGTCAGTTGTGTCAGAGACATTTTTCTTACATAATAATTGGTTTCAATATGCCAACATAAATTTCAATGATGATTTTAACAACTTCAAATACTTTCTTCAGTTCTGATTGTTTCAATAAGACTGATTTAGTTAATGTATCTTTTGTTACTGATTTTTATTGTTAGCTATTTATTTGAAAATAAAATGCACTGTAGGAAATTGATTCCAATTTCAAGGGAAAAAGGTACCTGACAGACATGCAAACTGATAAAAAGAAAACTGAGTTAAAGTACATATTGAGGACAAAGCTCAAGTCTCTAAACTCCTATTCATAATTCATTATTTTCATAACCCTACACCTCTTTAATAATTCTGAGTTATAATCTGTAAATTATTCCTGAAACCTGGTTCAAATGCCTTTTACATTTGAAACATATTTTACAACTAGAATACTCAGTGAAACATATTTAACCAATAATCTATGTGACAATAGACATTGACCATTAAATTACTCTTAGATAAAATCTGAAACTGATTTTTATTAATCAGAGATCCAATAAAGTCAGAAATTCAGAAAATTGGATTCAATATAGCTATTTATTAATAAGGAATAAGAACAAGTAAAAATAAAACATTAAGAAGAGAGAGAGAGATTTTACATTCCAAAGAGTCCGAATTTCAATAAAGGTGAGTAAAAAGTGTAATGTAGCAGGAATTCTTCACCAACCTTTTAGTATTCAAATTATGGCATGCATGCTGCATGATGTAATTTTACAAGCCCACAAAATAGTAACATTAATGGCCCAGCATCTTTAAAAATAAAAAGCTTGCAAAATGATTCACTTGCCAGCATATTGAATATTAATAACATCCAGTAGTGGAGTTTATTAACCTTTTACGTTAATGGTCAGAAATGAAACATGCTGAGAACAATTGCATGACAGAAGGGGGAAATGTTTCTGACGACTATTGGGTTTCATTTGACAGTTAATAAAATCACCAAGTACATATTATGTTAGATTATCTGAGAGCTGGATTCCATATGACAAGTCATTATTATTAAAGGCAAATGGAGGGTATTTTCAAATACACCCTGGAGTGAGGTAGACTAAAATATGATAGTACACTCTTGAATGTCAAGGACATTTTGTGCAGTGTGCAATGGAAAACTACATGTAATGTGCAGTTTGGGAACTATTTCACGTTCCTCTGAAGACCTCAAAGCATCACACTGCATATTTTATTGAAAGATGTCACACTCTCCTATAGTTTCAAGTGGATAACAACTATTTATAGACAATCATCATTTCAATGGCAGAGAGAACAAGTCAAACCTAACTTCATTATAGTTAGCATATGATTAAGTGTACAATGTCTTACCCTTTCTATTTTTCCCTTCATTTTCTATTATTTAAAAATAATTGGTCAAGTTTTACATCATCCATAAGTCATTCCTGCTAGAAAATCAGAGTCATAAATGACTGGGTGATTTTTCTCAATAATGTTGTAAGTGGTAAGCTACGACTTTGACTAATTATGCCTTCCTAAATGTCAGCTATATTCATTAGAAAGTGTGAAGACCATTGGCAGTGGGACAATTTTAAGAATGCTAAACTTTTAAAGTATGCAAATATTGGTAATAGCAGAAATAAGTGCTTGGCTATGGTGAAGGAATTCTAAAAGCTTGACTAGAGAAAATTTAGTGTTCAGGATAAAATTCATATTATGCAGTAAGAGCTAAGAATTTGGGATCATAGCATCTAAATTAGGGTGAAGTTTAATACTTAATGGCTCACTGCGATTTAATATATCTACCCTAAGTAAACAGCTTAACCCCTCTACACCTCAGTTTTAACTCCTGTTATTCTTAATCACACCGATGAGACAAGATTGTGTCCAGAATTACATGTATGTGAGAATCTTTATAACTTATGAAAAAGTTATAAAATGAAACACATGATAATTAATAGTTACAATACAAATAGTAACATAAAGGTGATCATTAGTTCCCTGAAAATGTGGATCAGGAGTTGTGAGAAAGGAGAAGGAAGAATAAAGGATGGAAAGGAATCAAGGAGGATTGAAGTACAGCTGCATTATTTTGACTGTGGTTATGGTTTCAGGGGTGTATACTTATGCCAAAATTTATTATATCCCAATAAACCTGTTTGAAAATACCAGAACTACTATCAGTATGAAAAAAATAGTAGATGTGTTTCACTAATATGATATTGAACAAAATAAACTAGTAACAAAATAATATACTATATACGTTGATTCATGTATAGCTTAGAAACAGGCAAATATTATATAGACTTAGAAGTCAGGATAATCAATCATGGATATTGGTAGGGAAGAGTCGTAACTGGGTAAGAATAAAATGGATAGTGGGGTGATGAAAATAATCCATGTCCTAATCTGGACTGCAGTTACATGAATTATGTTTCTGATAACTTACTGAGTTATACATTATAATTTCTGCACATTACTTTAGGTGCATTTTACTCCAATAAAATGTTTATTTAAGAAAGTAATAATTTGTGGGCCGAAATGGTTACCTTGGTTGTAGTTACTTGATCACCTGTTGCATATTAATTGAATTAAGTAATTTAGCTGGATACGTAAAGATCTTGTTCTCCATAAGAACATACCTAAGAGTTCTAGTTCCAGAGTTCTACTGAACCCCTAACTAATAAAAGTGTTAGTGATCACCCAAGAGCAAATTTTAGAACAAAAAATGATGTTACCTAGTAAATACTTTATTCTGGCTTCTCCAGAGAAGCAGAACCAGTAAGGTACCAATAATAATGATATAACGTAATAGGTAGATAGCCTCTCAGTCTTTTGGCTAAGATCAAGTGTAAAATAATAGATGATTGATAGATAGATAGATAGATAAGATAGACAGACAATAAGTAGTTGTCTAGCCCAGTTACAGAGGCTGTGAAGTTTCAAGGTCTCCAGTTGGCAAGCTAGAGACTCAGGAGGGCTGATGATGTCATTCCAGTTCAAGTCTAAACCCATAATTCAGGTAAAGAGTAATGTCTCCGGTTTTACCTAAAAATAATTAGTTAAGCTTTACATAATCCATAAATCACACCCATTAAAAAATTAGTCATGAGCAATTGGATGATTTTTTTCACCTAGTCAGGCAGAGGGAGCAAATTCTCTTACTAGGCTTATTTGTCTGTTCAGGACTTTAACAGACTGTAAGAGTCCCACCACATCCCGATGAGCAGTCTGCTTCTCATCCAGAAATACCCTCACCGATACACCCAGAATAATGTTAAACCAAACATCTGGACACCTCACATAGGCCCACTAAAATGAGGCCATTGCCCAGATGAGCCGACACATAAAATTAACCATCATAGAAAGTAAGGGTAAAAGGTCAGAGGAATATGACATTCTGTATCGAGAATGGTAGAAAAGGCAGTTCAGGGATAGATGAAATATATAAAATAAGCAAACCTGAATCGAGCCTACAAGTATATGCTTTAGTGTCTCCAGTTGTGAATTCCAAAGACATTGGATCTTTTTAAATCTCTCAGAACCATGTCAATGTCATCACCCAGATCTGCCCATACCATTTAATTCTTGCCTAATTCCCTCTGAATTTATTTCTTCTAACAACACCCTGATTCAATTTGCCATCACCCATTAACTGGAGGCACATCTGACCTAGTTTTCTGTGTGACTCTTGCTGCTGCCATGCGTTTTCTAAAAATCGGGCACATTGATTTCCTGAAAACATATATTTAGTTTGTCAATTAAAATGACTGGAGAAGATTTTCCATTTTACTTAGAATAAAGTTTCATATGACTAAAATTACCTGCAGTGCTCTCCATGAACTGGTTGGTCTCTAACTTCCTCTCAGGCTCTGTGTTATACGAATAACTTGCTCTCTCCATTACAATATCAACCTTCTCTTTGTTTGGGGAATTCTGCAAATTAATCCTTCCTTTAGAACATTCACACAGCTGTGTTCTTTCCATAGCACACTTTTTCCTAAGCTGACTCCTATGCATCATTACATCATTACAGGTTTATATTAAATTTTATTTTTTTTTAAGATACTATCTCTGTCAACCTTTCCCAAGGAAATTTACAGCTTGTAGTTGCATTCATCACTATGAGTTAGCAGTGTTCATCAAGTATCCATTAGCCCAATTAGTGCTTGTTTCAATATCCATTGACAGTGTTTTTGTATCCATTTTTAGCCAATTTGGGCAGCTAGAAATAGGTGAAAAAGAAAAGAGTGATACTTATCCTATCTATCATCTCCTCTTCTTGTACTAAACTACTACTAACTGTAATAGCAAATATAATATTGTTTTATTTAATGTTGATTTCCCACTTTGTTGTGTAATATTTGAAAAATTGTGTAAATATTTTACCCCTCACCAAAATGTGTTTATTAACACACTTCATCAGTAAATTTTCTGATGAAATAAAATTGAAATGAGAGAAATAACTAAACGATGAGACCAAATACCCATTCTGAGTCTGTCATTATTCTCTGTGTGTCTAATGGAGCTAACATTGAACATACTTCTCTGAAGCTTCTTCCTCACTTCCACTACTCTGGAAAAGATTAGGGAGTGGATGTTCATTAAGATATAAAACTTCCACTGGGTGTGGTGGCTCATGCCTGTAATCCCATTAATTTGGGAGGCTGAGGGGGACAGATCACCTGAGGTTGGGAGTTCGAGACCTGCCTGATCAACAAGGAGAAACCCTGTCTCTACTAAAAATACAAAATTAGCTGTCTCTACTAAAAATACAAAATCAGCTCTACTAAAAATGCAAAATAAAAAATACAAAATCAGCATGGTGACACATGCCTGTAATCCCAGCTACTCAGGAGGCTGAGGCAGGAGAATCGCTTGAACCAAAAAGGTGGAGGTTTCAGTGAGCCAAGATCATGCCACGACACTCCAGCCTGGGCAACAAGAGCGAAACTCCATATCCAGAAAAAAAAAAAAAAAAAAGATATAAAACTTCCATGATTTAATCTGCACATACTGAAAACTCAGAGCATTTCTTAAGTCTCAACACAAAACTATGCATGCAATTGGGAATGCCTGGTACAAATTGTGAATTAGAAACACAAGCAGTTTTTTTTCTAATTTAAAGAATATCTAAATACAACAATCATGGAATAATATGGTTTGGCTGTGTCCCCACCCAAATCTCAACTTGAATTGTATCTTCCAAAACTCCCTCATGTTGCGAGGGAGGAATCTGGGGGGAGGTAATTGAATCATGGGGGCCAGTCTTTCCCATGCTATTCTTGTGATAGTGAAGAAGTCTCACAAGATCTGAAGGGTTTATCATCTGGGGCTTTTGCTTTGGTTTCTTCCTCATTTTCCCTTGCTGCTGCCATGTAAGAAGTGCCTTTCAACTCCTGCCATGATTCTGAGGCCTCCCCAGCTATGTGGAACTGTAAATCAAATTAAACCTCTTTTTCTTCCCAGTCTCACGTATGACTTTATTAGCAGCATGAAAATGGACTAATACATGGATATAAGATTAACTGGTTTTCTGGGACAGTGATTAAATATGAAAGAGAAAAATTACTATTTAGGTAAGACAAGGCAAGGTAAAAATTTTATATCTGTACATATATACACACACACAAATACACAAACACACACACACATATATATATGTAATGAGAGAGAGAGAGACATGTGTGTGTACATGTATGTGATGGTTGAATTTAAGTGTGAACTTGACTGGATTAGAGATACTCAGAAAGCTGGTAAAGAATTATTGCATAATTTCAGTGCATGTCTGTGAGAATGTTTATGGAGGAGATTGCCATTTGAATCAGTGAAGTGATTAGGAAGATAACACCCTCATCCAGTGTAGGTGGGCACTATCCAATCAGTTGAGGGTCTGAGTAGAACAAAAAAGCAGAAGGCAAACTCCTCTCTCTCTACCACTTTTTTCCTGCCCTTGAACATTAGAACTCCAGGTCGTCAGCTTTTGGCCTTGGACAGAAATTTACACCACTGGCTTTTCCAGTTCTGAGGGCTTCAGACTTGCACTGTTTCAATTTATAAGCTTTCCTGTTTCTCCATCTTGCAGATGGCATATCGTGGGACCCCATGAGCCTCCATAATCACAGAGTCAATCCCCATAATAAATCCTCTCATATATTTCTCTCTATATAAATTTTATTTGTTCTGTTTTTTGGGAGAACTCTGACACAATGTACACACAGAGTGAAACTCATTCTGATTTTGATAATAAGTCTTTATTGCAGGACATTCTTGAACAAGAAAGATCAGTTGCCCTTATTCTTTTACTTCCTTTGTGGCTAAGAGAATACAGGGACAATGTAAAGAAAACTGAGATCAATTGCACTAACTTTTTTGTTTTATTTGTTACCAAGATAACACATGGAAAATGCAAAGAATGTACTTCAGTTTATAATAATTGAATTAACCCTAAAAGATGGGAGAAATATTGAGGATAAGATATGTCAGAGAACAGGAATAATCAATGAAGTGAAACTTTGAGTCCCAAGAGTACATGTTGCATTGTTTCCCTCATTCAAGAGGAAAGTCATTGGCTTAGTTATGAAAAAGTTCAGTCAATTAGAGGATAACAGCCTTCTATAATATTTATCTCAGTGTGGTACAGAAGGAATGTAGGCTTTTTACTTCACTTTGTTCATGTATTTTTATATATTGTTGTTACAAGTAATCCATTTTGTAACATTTCACATAAATAATAAGTTGTAACTTTAAATTCATTGTTTCTCATCCTTGAGTTACAACTCCTTTTAATTTGTTTATGAAAATTGATGAATCTAAATGGACTTTTGATGGTAAAGCCTCAGGTTATAAAATGTTTCATTTACATATCATACAGAATAGCACTTTCAATTTTTGTATTATTCTAAAATGTAACTGAGTTTATAACAATATTATTCTTTGCTGCTATGAAAGTAGCACAGTACATTGATTAGCATGATTACAGATTGATTAGATTTCATTCTACATTGATGAGTCAAAGGAGACAACAAAGGAAAATCTGCTGACTCTAAATTCATGAAATGGCAAGTGAAACACTCTCTGTTAACCAAGAAGCATTTAAAGTTATTTCCTATTATGTGAAAATCTATTCTAAACTCTGCATCACAAATGCCATAGGAGAGTAAACCTTGAGTGAAATAAAACAATACAACTTGTATAGTAGAGTATTTTTGTTTTTCAGAAAGAGTCCTCAAAGAAAAGACCTAATGAGAAAAAAATATCCCCAAAGAAACAAACAATATTTACCTCAAGGAGAAATAAAAACAAACAAAATGTCAGTTTGACCATGAGGTATCTACAAATAGCAATACTATAATTGATATTTTGATGATATCATAAATACAGGACTACTCCAGTTTATATTTATTTAGTCAATATCAGCATTTTAATACTAACTTATACCAGGCACTGTGTTAGATTCTGGGAATACAATGGAGGGCAAGATTATTTGTCTGGAACATTTTGTCATAATCCTATGTGACTTCATTTCCAAAGAACCATTGGTAGTTTTGGCATCTCTTGTTCTGATGCACTTTCTCTCCATTGTTTTCAAGGTCATTATAGTATTTTGGTTTTCACTCTAATAAAACTTACTTATATTTTACTTTAGCAGTAAAAATTTCCTTTTGCTTCAGAATAGCTTTCAACATCAACAATCACATATAGAGGAATGGATTCTAATCTATGTCCCTGGTTCTAATTTACTCTCTATATTTTACTCAGTTGTATGTCTTTCTGCATTTCAAAAAAAAAAAAAAATAGTATTGGGCTGGGCGCAGTGGCTCATGCCTGTAATCCCAGTATTTTGGGAGGCCGAGGTGGGTGGATCACTTGAGGTCAAGAGTTCCAGACCAGCCTGGCCCACATGGCGAAACATTTTCTCTACTAAAAATACAAAAATTAGCCAGGTATGGTGGCAAGTGCTTGTAGTCAGGGGGTTGAGGCAGGAGAATTGCTTGAACCAAGGAGGTAGAGGTCGCAGTGAGCCAAGATGGCACCACTGCATTCTGGCCTGGGTGACAGAACAAGACTCCATCTCAAAAAGAAAAAAAAGGCCGGGCGCGGTGGCTCACGCCTGTAATCCCAGCACTTTGGGAGGCCGAGGCGGGTGGATCACGAGGTCAAGAGATCGAGACCATCCTGGTCAACATGGTGAAACCCCGTCTCTACTAAAAATACAAAAATTAGCTGGGCATGGTGGCACGTGCCTGTAGTCCCAGCTACTCGGGAGGCTGAGGC